>JAJPUD010017657.1:2622-13600 GCA_023553655.1 Myrmecobius fasciatus
ACACACACACACACACACACACACACACACACACACACACACACACACACACACACAATTACCTCATTACCTCATATATTACATATTTTTATATGTGTATTGTTATTTTTCCCCATGAAATTTAAATTTCTTGAACAAAGGGACTCTTTCATTTTTGTCCTAATAAATGATTACTGATTATTTGATTTTTAGATGATTTTGATTGAGAACAAAATACCAAAGTTTGTACTATGATTACCAAGTGTAATTGTTCAGATATTAAGAACTAATAACACAAATTTTAGCATTTCAAAGGTCATTAAATGGACTTGATCTCCTATTATACTATATATACCAAAGTTTAAATTGTAAATATGAAAAAAACTATAGTCCCTTTTCTAAAGGAATTTATATCCTGCTGAGATATACAACAGGATACAACAGGAACACTAGTAAATAAGGTATAGACTAAGTAGTTTCAATAAGAATAAATGCATTAAATACTAGGGGAGGGAACTCAGGAAACATAAGAGAAGATGGAAAAAACTCAACAATTTACAGAGTCGAATTGAAGACAGGTTTGAGGTTGGCAAATCATTCTTGTGAATAGAAAGTTAAGTAGTGCACAATAATATTAATCCACTTGTTATTTCTCTTAACATTAGGTCTTAACTGAAAATGAGACTTAGCTTTAGCTGTTTTTCTCACATATGCACACAGAAGCACACATACAGAATTTATGAAAGGCATCCTCGTTATGTCAGTTACATATTAAACACCATATTTTTATAAATTCCCAAGAATTTCTTATGAATTTAATTCTTAATAGAGTGCAATGTAGGAGTAGCCAAAATATAAGCATCATCTAAAAATAATTTTTTTTAGCCACCAGAAATATATAATTCTCCACAGAAGATCTCTTGAGGGGGGAAAAAATCATATCTATTACCTCCCAAATGTTTAATGCTAAAATGCAAAATTTATCCTGAATATTAATGAAGAAGATATAATTTTAATTAGCATCTGAGCCAAGACTAGCAGCATAGAGTGCTGACCCAGAAGTTAGGAAGACCTGAATTCAAATTCAGGCTCAGAGATTTACTAGTTGTATGACCTTGGGCAAGTGACTTTATTCTGTTTCCCTCAGTTTTCTCATCTGTAAAATGAGCTAGAGAAGTGAATGACATCCAGTATTTTTGTCAACAAAACCCCAAATTGGGTCTCAGAGAGTTGAATATGATTAAAATAACTTTATAACAATGACAGTGAACTAAAACTCAAATTCAGATCTCTTGACTTTACATTCAATATTGTTGACCCTAAATGCTACACTCTTCTGAAAAGGAAAGAACTAGAAACGTTGAGTGAAAGGTTAAAGGGTTTGGCATGAAATTCAGAAAAATTTCTTAAGCAAGACTGTCCAAAAAGGAATTAGATGGGCTTATGAAGAATATGTTCCCAAATACTGGAGGTTTTCAAATACATTGGTCAATTACTTGCTAGGGATATCTTAGAAATATTGATTCATACATTAATGTGAGAATTGAACTAGATGTGATCTCAGATTCCTTCCAACTGTGACATAATATGATTCCAATTACTCATTTCATCTTTAATTGAATTATAATATATGCATTAAATTGTGATATGCTTTAGATATTTAGGCTAAGAGGTATATCTCTTCCTGGGATTTATGTAAACTGATTTGTTAATAAGTAAAGGAAGTGCCTTACACAGGAATAGAATGATGACTGTTTTTGTCAAGAAGATAGTCAGAGACATAGGAGACCAGACCTAGTTTCCAAGGTTTCAGAGGACAGGAAAAAGTAACTAATAAGTTTAAAAGAAAAAAAAACAGTTTTTAATTCATTGAATTTAATTAAAATTTCTTAATTAAATAAGGTGAAATGCTCAGATTTTAGGTTATTCTGAGACAAGGTTTCCCCTTTTGTAACGATTATTAGGAAGTTAATATAATCTAAAAAAAGCTTAAATTTAGATTTAACAAAAAAAATCATCTGAGCTTTTCTGCTCTTAATTTTTAAAAATATTAATTGCTGTTTTATTATTTAATTTTATATTTTAATAAGCTACCTTAACTTTTTTCAGAAGATGGACTACTCTTAAAAATATGTGTATATGAATGCATGTCTGTATATATATATACATATATATGTTTGTATATATACACATACATATGCACATATATGTACACATGTGTATGTATATCTTCTATGTGGCACAAGTATGAAGTGCTGGAAAAACTCAACGAATTCATTCAACCAGTATTTATTAAGCAATTGCAATAAACAACCCACTGAGCACTTTTTTTGAGAGGGACTTCAGGAGGTATGAAACCTAGACTCTGCCCTCAGAAATTTTACTTACAGTTATAGACTATTAGACTTAAAGAATCTTTTACAGGTGATGAAATTGTGACCCAGAAAGGAAATTTGACATGCCTAAGGTCATTCAAGTTGATAGCAGCAAAATGAGCCTCAGACTGGGATTTGTTGATTCATAGATCAGTAGTCTTTCCATTGTGCCACTATGACAAGCTGAAGATTTCACTGAAGTAAACTTGATCCATTCTTCATCATAAGGAAATGTTTGAGGCCAAACACAAAAAAATGAAGCCAATTCACACTCAGTGGAATGAGAAGGATGATTAGTTTCTCATTGGTACTTTCAAATCACATCTACACACAGTCATTATTGTGTGTAGATCTTCCTACTTGCAAATTGAAATAGCCAAAGCTAGGATTCAGTATGCTTTATTCCTCTTTCTCTTTTTAAAAATCTAATTTAAATAACATCATATATATGTACATATATATAACATTCTATATATATATGTGTGTGTGTATATGTAATATGTACGTATATGTATGTATATGTAATATGTATATATATATTATTTGAGCTTGTTCCCAGTTAAACTGAAATCAGGATTTATTTGCAGTAACTATTGAGCATGAATGCTGGTTTACAGTGGTTATGAAGATAGTAGATTTTAGTTAAATTTGAGCATACCTTTTGTTTTCCCCATTCTGTATTGCTTTTCTGTCTTTCCAGCACAAGATGCACTGCATCTTGCCAACTATCACAGCCAATCATTTTATTTAATTTTTAAATAGAAAAAACAGAGAATATATTTAAGCCTTCTGCTTTCTCAGAGTTCTATTTTGTAACCTTTGTCTCCTATTATTAGCTTTTAATTAAATATTAAGATAATATTTAACATCCTTATTTTTCTTATTGTCCCTTCTGTCCAGGAAACTATTTACTATATCTCTTAAAGCCATTAAATTGTCAAACAAAAATTTTATCTTTCCCTTTATGATCAGGCAGGACATCACAGAACAACTTCAGATGCAAAAATATTATTTTTAAGCATATTTCAAGGAGTAAATTCTGTCACTTCATCCGGATATCCTTTCTGATATTTAGTATCATTCTTGTTGGAATAGTTGGCCTTATATATAAACTGAATGCTCAGTTTTTCAACTTCATGAGCTCATTCATGTTTATATTTCTCTATTACTTTTATGTAAACAAAGTAGATTTGATTTGGGGAGGGGGAATTGTTTCTGAAGATTTTCATTTCTGTAATAATGATGTGCCTTCAATAACTTCTTTATTTAAAAAAAAAAATTATTTAGCAGCAGCAACAGAAGAGCCAGAGGTGATTCCAGATCCAGCCAAACAAACAGACCGAGTAGTGAAAATAGCTGGGATCAGTGCTGGGATTTTGGTATTCATCCTACTCCTCCTAGTTGTCATATTAGTTGTCAAAAAAAGGTAAGACCTTTTAATGGTGACTTGTCCCATGATCTTACCATATATACCAATAATTTCCACACATTTTTCCTTACAGGATGTTTCAGTATAGGCCATCATCAAGAATAACTTAGTTTTTCAAATTATATTGAGCTCTTCGGTTTATTTCTCATATTTTAAAGTAATTAATTATTTGCAGTTCATTGTTAAATGTGTGTGTTCTCTGCTATATTTTGAATTTTCCAAATTAAATTAAATTTTCAAGTTGTTGAAATATAAGAATGCTTAAGATATCAATAAATGTTATCCATTTTTAAAATTTTATTTTATTTATTTAATTTACCTTCTACTATGCTGGTTTAAAGCTATTGATGCTTTCTGCTATATTATGAAACGTTTTACCAACTGCATTTTATATGTTCTAAATCAGAGAAAATTTGGTTATTATGTAGTCAAATTCTATATTATGTCTTCATTGTGTATAAACCTCATTATTAAAAAAATGAAACTCAGGGCCTTTTTTTGATTACTATTTTCTAAGCATTCAAGATTCTTTGTAAGACATCAACCAATATCGCCATCTTCTGGAGTTTTAAAAAGATATTGTTGAAATTTAAACAACTATTGAGGAAATGAATTTAAAGAATGCTGCTTTTTAAAATATCTTTTATCAAAATGCACACTTTTCCATGGTTGAAAATTGTTAATATCTTGTCAAATTCCATGATCATTTTACTGGTACCTCAAAGAAATACTATCCTCTAATTAATATAGCTGATGTACTCTATTAATTTCTACCACTATGTCTCCAAGTCTGTATATTTGGGATATGGTGCACCAACCAGTTTGTCTTTCAAAAGACACAGCTGTCTGTCTTAAAAGTGTTTGTGTGCAGCAGTGATTTCTGATTTATGAATTTCTCAGTGGAAAAATCTACTACTTGTAAATGTTGCATATGTTCACTTGAAAAACAGTGTATTTTTATTATTAAATAAGTGAAATAAAACATTGAAGTTGTAGCTAAGAGTCATGCTACATGTTTTTGATGGTTCCATTAGTTTTTTTAATTTATTGCCTCTTTACAATGACACCCTGGAGATATATAACTTGGAGAAGAAGCGTCTGCATTAGAAACATTAGGTATGCTTATAGTGTTTTGTGTTAGTTAGCTACATATGTGCTTTCTCCAATAGTGCTCTCCCTTTTCTCTGTTGTCTACCTTTGTATATGAGAATTACATTCTACGTGAAACAAGAAACAAAATCAGCTAGTCTCTTAGTGACACAAATTTGGAAATGAAGGCCAATAAGATTTTCACTTATATCCTTCTACTATCATGCTCTATCTAGTTCAGGCTAGCCATTGCTAGCTCACAAGTTAATTATAACCTTATTTCATCATTAAGCTCCACGTAGTCACCTTGTGTCTGATAAAGGAGCATAATGGAGTGGCTTCCAATTACATATCATTAGTCATTTCCATCTGGGGTAGACTTAACTAAACTAAGTTATTTTGTGGAATTTGAAAACACTTAATATTCCTTTAGTTTTAGATTGACAGCCTTCTTTATCCTGGGTCCTCTCTCTTAAGAAAAAATTTTTTTGAAATAAAATTTTCTTAAAACAGTAAGTTAATGCTGTCACTACACATACTTTCAATAACAACAACTTTTTTTGTGGCAAATCTCTAATCTTTCAAGGCAGTGATATGTCAGGCATAATATTTTGTCAGTTACCCAATGACACAGACCACAGATGCACTTTTTTTCTGGTCCATATTTAAAATAGGTGAGAAAAGTTGCCCTATTTAATGATTCTCTAATGCTTGACCATTTTTCATAATTATGATTTATTTGTTTTTCTACTCAGCAGAATGGTGGATAGGGTTTACTTTTCTTTTCCCTTCTCCCAGATAATTTAGGTGTGTTTTTAAAGGTGTGTCTTTTAGATACATTTATGATGATTATATGAAAACTTCAAGAAAAAAAGAATGATATATGCCAAGGTTAGCTAATTTGTTTTGGGCAATTTAAAAACAGCTCTAAACATGACTTCCATACATGTATACATACACACATGGAATCATACATTTTTTAAAGGAAATTGAATGTTTAAAAAAAATCTGATCATTTTCAGCATATGTTGCCAGTAAATTCATATTGTAGTATCCCTTTTACCATGAAACTCATTCCAAAGAAAGTGATGAAAGAGTGGATCTATTTAGTTTCCTAGCATATGAAATGTTATGGAATCCTCAATTTTTCTCAAATATGACTCTGTCCCTTGCTGGGAAAAATATGAATGGGTAAGCAGCTCTTTCTCTTCTTTACTTCACATATTGAAAGGGGTGGGGGTTGTGTTTTTCTGGTTGTTTTGTTAAAGAATAGATTGAGATTCAGTTGAATAAAAGTACAATTGGAGATATGTAAAGTAAGTGGTTAGGCTAAGGAAAGGGATATTGCATCTTTCAAAAAGCAGTGTCATTTTTTAATTTAATCACCATTGAAATATTTCCAGACTTATGCCATTTCTTCATTGGTTCATATATCTTTCTATATATGATATTTTAAAATGCTCAGCATGAATACATTAACATTTCCAAACACCAAAATGTTAAAATTATGTTTTAATACAGTAAACATTTGTGTATGTGAATGTGTTCACATACATCTACTCTAAAAAGTTTGTGGATGTGTGTGTATATATAGTGTATGGTTTATATGTACACATCTGTGCATATGTATGTTCATGTAACATGTATACACCCGTATACCTTTGGGAATTTAAAAAAAAATAAACAGCAACTATTTCCATAAATGTAGGTCTAATTCTGTGTACAAAATAAAAATTTTTAGATGTTTAGGTTTTATAGCTAAAAAGTAAAAAACTTCCATAGTGCACAAGTTCTATACACAGCTGTTCCATTTGTCATAACATCTAGATGGTAATGGATCATATTATGCTTAACTGCATGTTGAGAAGACACAATCCATTTAATTCTTCCATGGGGGGGGCAATAAATAAAATATCAGCATGTTATTTTCTCAAGTGATCTCTTTTCAGAACTCATTTTTGTATTGCTTGTATGTGTTTAATTGCATGGCAAAGGGAATCTAATCAATGCATGGAGCAAGCAGAACTGCTAACTGAAGAAACATGAGTTTGGTTTTATTTTATTTTTTTAACGCACATTATTCTGCTTTATTGAATGTGACAGAGTCACGCTTTTCATTCACCATTGCTTCTCTTTTTCCACTGTCTGTGATTTGCTTGCCAGGAGGAGCTACTATTCTTACTCCTACTACCTGTAAGTAGAAAATGGGTGACGTTCTTCTTTACATGTGTGTAAGATGCAGTATCCCTTTTCAAAAAAATGAAAGGGCTTTATAATTCTGGTAAAGTTTCAAACAGTGATCTTTTTTCTTGGACTCTAAAATCAGAAAGTTTATCTCTTCCTTCCTTTGAATTTCTGGACTTTGTTAGTATTTTTTTTAAAGGGATATTGTATTACCGTATGTTGAGCTTCTTTGAATTTTTATTTACTATTTTTCATGAGTAGTAGACAATCCATTATGCCAGACCTTAGCCGCAGAATATCATAACACAATTCACCAGATTAAGTGGAGAACATGGTTATAGGACATTAATTCCTATATTTATCTAATACTTTCAGGTTAAAAAATAAAATCATCATTCTTGATTCTTTAGGATACCTAAATGCTATAAATTAAATCTAGTCTGTAGGAATATTTAAACTGATTTTCTGCAATTTAGGGAGGTGAAAGTGTATAATTAATTGCAATCATTTTGTCTAGGCCCAGAACGGGTCAGGACATATATATATATATAAATACACAGAATTATAGTATTGTAAAAACCAGCAAAATGTAGTGAGTTCTTTGTTGGGGGTTAGGTAAACTGATTCATAATAAATTAAAGTGAATTTGGGTTGAAACAGTATATAACTAAGGACCAAATGCCTTGGTATAAATACTTTTAACAAAGGCATAGAGCATGATACTCACTGTCTTCTAAAGCCAGCTATGCTTTTCTAACTCTAGGTATGGGATCTTAAATTATAAAAGATTCACAGGCTTGCCTGAGTCATCTTTGGATGGAAGGGTCTTCTGAAAGTTTAAGGCAATTAGGTGGGCTTTAATGGCTTCAAAGCAGATTTGGTCTTTACCAAACTCATTTTCCAAGATGAACAATTGTGGAAAAATTTTATGAAGTATTTTCTTTACCCTATCCTCTGGAAGAACAACCATAATCCCTTAGAATCTATTCCCTGGGACTGCTACTATTTTTTTTTTTTGGACTGCTACTATTAACACAATTATTGCATTGCATAGGCCAGCTTAAATAGCAATATATCAAAAAGTTAAAAGACTAACAATTTGAATTTTTTGAAAAGGATTAAAGCAATCTTTCATAAATTGAAATAGTTTCTAATTTATTGTGATGAATGATATTTCTTTTGTTAAAGAATGGTTCATGAAGCTGACCATTTCATACTACTTTAGAATATTTTCCCACTAATATACCCACCTGCGTAGGCTGGTGCCTTTGGGTGCTTTGCTAGGTAAAAATTATTTGCACTTAAGTCCATCTTATGTACTTGGCTAATGAATTGCTTAACTATCTAGAAATTCAGATTAAATAGAGAGATTCTTCTAAGAACAAGAAAGTATTGAACATGTAAGGAATTAATGAGTATATAAATATAAGAATATCAATATGCTTAACATCAATCAATTATAGATTTTAGATACATTTAGAACATAGTTGATACTATAATGTAATTGACTATTCACAACTATGGTAATATGCTAATAGGCTTTAAAAGTCTTGACATTTATCTTAACCAGATGGCTTTCCCATAGAACTCTGCTACAAAATGTTGCTTAACATAATTGAGTTTTAAATTCTTTTTCATCATTATCAAATTATATTAAATCAGAGGAGTACCCTTAGAGTCAGGGACACCCGGGTTCAATACGTGACCATGAGCCAGTCAATTAACTTCATAGTGACTCAGGGAACATGGGTTATTAGAAGTTATACATGAGTTGTTGATCATCATCAGTGGAGAGTGTTTATAGAGTATGAATGACCAAGATTCAGATATAGGGATCCTTCTTCTCCCAACCCCACCAATTTAGCCAAAGGACGACATAGTAAAAGTTAAAATCTGCTGAAAATATACAGAAGAGAGCAACAAAACTTGCAAATCAAATATGAATCGGAAAGGGCATTTTGAAAACTCTGGTATTGAATTAATGAGAAAAAATTGGAGTATGATGTAATAATAGCAAGCTGTTATCAAAGATACCTTGGGGAATTGTTTTCTTGAGCAGAATACTTAAAACTTGCTGCCATTTCCCCCTACTCCCAATTGTAAGATAAGGTGAATAAAAACCTACCTCACAGGGTTGTTGTGAGGAACAAGATGTAAGAACAAAGTTATGGGGACATGTGTAGCTTGTTAAATAATCCATATTTGTGAATCTAAAGTATCAGTGTTGATCTATGCCATAAAAATTTTTTTCAACTGTCACCCACTGACCCAATTATTTCTTATTATTCATCAATAAAAAAATGCACATAAATTATTCATGTGTCCAAGCAAAGTTTCATCCTTTAATGTTATGCCCTCGATTTATTCAGTACTGGCCATGTACTTTTATTGCTTTCTTGAAAATAAGTACCCCAGATTTCAAGCCCATATAGATTTTTGGCCAACTCATTCTGCTGTACATGATTAATAAATGTCTCAGAGGACACAGTTAGTATTCTGTCATTTATCTGCCTGTGTTATTATTCACCATGGACTATTTTATGTGATCATTTATCAGTAGGTTTATTTTTTCTGAAATTACAAATTTGGAAATTTGATGACATGCCAATTTTCAGGCAAAAAAGTGGGCACATGAAAATTGAATTACCTGAATGAGGTGTTTCAAATTATTACTAAGTTTTTTTTTTTATTTTGACCTAACTTTACATATATAAACCATCTTTTCCATTGATCACTTATCTTTAATCTGCTGCTCTTGCCTCTCTTCTTTTCTTATTTACAGCCAATAAAATTTAGTGAAAAGCAATAATTTTCTACCATGATCTATTATATGATATAACAATAGAAAAAGTATTTTTCATATAACAATAGAAAAAAAATTGTAGTGTTAAATCACAATTTACCTAATTTCAATTATTCTGTCACACAAGCCATATCTGATTTACTGTAATATAATCTTATTGAGAATCTTTTGTGGTTTTCTTCTTCTCTACCATAAGTAGTTGAGGCAGCTAATAACTCCAGAATAACCAGTGAATGTCATGGGCTCTGGTAGTGGCCACTCTAGGGTACAATTCTGGGGTTTGGTGTTATAACTTTGGGAGGATACAGTGCCTTTTGGATCATATAATGGTAGAGGTTCTCAGAGTGCTGGATATCAGTAATGATCTTTAGACATTTAGCATTCATTCAACAAACCAATATCAAATATCAAGTCTCTTGGTTTTAGAAAGGAAGTAGAAAACAAAATCTTTGCTGTCTAGTGCTGCCTAGCAATGGACTCCTTGATTACCTTTACCATCACATTTGAATTATCTGTGGTTTTTTAATATTTTGTTATCTCCTTTTAATAAATCTTTATCAGGACATGGTTTGCATAGAACTTTTACAAAGAACTAGTAAGTACTTCTTATCCTTACTTCCAGAATAGTAAAGTAGGCCTGCCCATTGAAGAACTTACCTCAAGTACACAAAGCTGAGTAATTCAGAAAATATTTAAAATATTCCTCTCCTTGTCTAAGTATGCCATATCATTAGGATGGGGGTGGTGACCCTGTTATTTTATGTTTTTGTTATGCACAAAGGTGGCTAATTATGTAGTTTTGCTTGCCACATAGAATAAAAACATCACTTTCCAATTTTTTACTAAAATTTTACTAAAAATTTTAATAGTTCTAAATTTTTTGAAATACTTCATAGTATTTCAACCAATAGTTTTTGAAAAGGAAATTTTAATCATGCAGTGGTGGAGCATGGGTATTCACTATTTGGAGAGTCATAGTACCTAATTTGAATCCACTTACAATCTGTATAACCTTGAGCATATCATTTAATATTTAATAATTTGGACTATAGTAGATAATTTTGAATTTGCCATACATCTATAGAATTCTCCTAGGCTTTTTTTTTTTTTTTTTTTTTT
>JAJPUD010017657.1:13700-30713 GCA_023553655.1 Myrmecobius fasciatus
GCACTTTGGCATACATTGTCTTTGAATCTAAGGGTTGGTACTCATTTAAGTTACATTGAATAGTTGCTGGTCCTGAATAACTTTTGACCATTTATTAGATAAAGTAATTGTTGCTAAGCATTTAATTGTTGAGTTTATAAAGCATTTAACTGAAAATAGAAGTACATGATATGAAAAATCAAAATGTGATTCCATGAATATGTTTGAGTTCTTAGTAAACAATTTTGAAGAAGCAACTATTAAGTTCTTCCCTATAGGAAAACGTTTAAGTAGATCAGAGAAATAAACTACACAGCAAGAAAACTTAAATTTAACTTGAGGAGTCTCATGAGCTTCTATGCTTATTTTTAGTAAAATACAGTTTTATCCTTTAGCACCATAATTACATAAATGGGGTGAAAAAGAAAAATAATGTGACAGACTAAAGGCATTGAGGACATGGATGTTGAGATTTCAGTACAACATAAATAGAATATTTTTGTGACATCTAAGAAGTATTTATGTGTGTATCTCAACCCTACTTTTTTGGGATTTCCACTTCCACTAGTGTTTATATCCTACAAGTTTCTTTATTCCCAGGCTGTCCTGAGTTAAATATTGCCAGTTTCCTCTTCAAATAGTATACTAACTTGTTCCTTTTAATATGTTGATTTGGCAGCAAGCTTGCTAAAAAACGCAAGGATGCCATGGGGAACACCCGCCAGGAGATGACACACATGGTAAATGCAATGGATAGGAGCTATGCTGATCAGAGCACTCTTCACGCAGAGGACCCATTGTCTATTACATTCATGGATTCTCATAACTTTAGCCCCAGATGTAAGTACCTGGATAAGAACTTTACTGAACTGTTAAAATGATTGTTGACCTTGCTGAATGCTACATATTTAGGTTGAGTATTTCTTATCAGAACAGATGAAGAAATTTTAAAATATTCCTCATGTCTCATAGTCTCAAGACTAAGGTCTTGCTGAAAATGAAAGATTTAGCTTCAAGGTGTACTGTATCTTTTCAGGTCAAATCACCAGCTTGTGAAGGATAGTTTTAATTATGTAGTCATACTGAGGTTTTTTGTGTTTTGTTTGTTTGTTTGTTTTTGTTTTTTAGTGATGCACTTGTCACATTTTATGATTTACACCTCCCTTTGCACACTTGCATCCCTTCATATTTTGAAGAGGAAATTTATGAGTCAATGTAGGGATCACCATCCCTGTAAATTCTTCTTTATGCCTTCCTACCAAGGATCTATGAAAAAAATTCACAAAAATAGAAAGTTAAGTAGCAGGATTAGTACAGATATTTTGTTTTTAATATATGGCACAGAGTTCAAAGCTATGGTCATTTGGCGATTTGGGAATTTTGTTGTTTAAACTCTTGTCCTTCATTCTACCTATGAATTTGCAACCTTTTTGAGAAAAAAAAAACTGTAAAATTCTCTTATCTTTGCTTGTGTAGGATGATATAGGAGTAGCATTGTGAGCATAAAGCATTTGTAAGATTTATCTTTGTATCTTTCAGAGGAAAGAAGATTACTTCTGAAATGTTTAGTTTGCAGATTTTTTTTTCAGTTCTGACTTTACCTTTCTGTACCCTGCTATATTCCCTTATGTTGGCCTACTGTGAATTATTACTTAGAAGTATTATATGATTCATTTCAGAACTTAATGCTAAATTTAAGAATTCCATTTTGATCCATTTCACTTTAGTTCTTCACTATATTGTAAGAATAAAGGAAAAAATAAAATGTTATTATTGTTGAAAATTTGCTTTATTGAAATGATAGGCAGATCATACTATTAATTTGATCAGCTTAAGCCTCTTTCTCCCCTCCCCCAACTCTTTAAAGCTTGATAAAAGATTCAGAGTGGCACATTACTAACATTTAATTGTTGTCTAATGTGAATATCCATGACTTGTGCCAGCTTGAGAGGTCAATGGCAGTAGAAAAAAGATCACCAATTATAAGCTTGAGGAAGAGGTTAAATGGAGTACCACTTTATAATAATTTAAATACTTGTTTTCCTTCATCATAGAATCAGAAATTTATAACTACAGTGGACCTTAAAGGGTCATTTGTTCCAACCCACCCTCATTATACAAATGAGGAAATTAAGATCCAAGGAGGTTTATACTTATCCAAACTCATACCAGCTAATTTAGAGTCATATTCGAACCCAGTTGATCCGATTCCCAATCCAGAATTCTTTCCTCCATAATTTGTTAATTCCCAATCAAAAGGAGAGTTATACTATGGACCGACCATATATGTTCAGTCCTCAGCTTCCTTAGCAAATAAAAGTATCCTTATGATGGTAATTTGTAGCTTCTTGGCCTTTAATTAGCAGTCTTGGTTATGGTGTTTTTGTTTTGTTTTTTGTTTTTTCCCCAAGTGACTAGTATTATGTATGGTAATAACTGAAACCCTTTTCCTTCTACTAGGAAATGCCCAAGCTGAAAATTTGAATTTTAAATTTGCAGCCCTTGTTAATTAAGATAGATTTAATTGAGCTATCTTTTTTTTTTTTTTTTTTTGACTGTAATCCCTTTAAAAAAAGAAAGATTAAAAAGAGGGAGGGAAGGGCAAAACAAACAAACCAAGAAGGGACAAGAGATAAAAAAACAGAAATTGAGGATAATATATTTTTTTTTCATGAGCTTTGTTTTCCTGCAGTGCCCAATGATCCACTTGTGCCAACTGCTGTGTTAGGTGAGGACCTAGTCCCTTATTACCCACCCCTGCATGGATTGTACTTCTTTTGCATGGTTATGAAGTCTGTCTAAACAATAATTGAGTGCAGTGCCTGAAGCAACTTGTTTCTGATGATAGATAGTTATCTGTCTGCAGTACAGTGAGAGTCAATTCACTGCTTAGTTTATGAACTCAGATGGCAATAAAATTAGATAAAGTGCCATGTTTAGAATAGTATATTCTTTAATTCTTAATTTTAACTTAACTGAAGCTAAGCCATGAACTGCTCATGATACATGTTACATTTAGATAACCAAACCTCTAAAATTAATCCAGATCAAGTCATTCATGTCAAATTCTTTAACTAGCTTCATGCCTTACCTAAAGCAGTCACTTAATAACTGTTTATCTATTTGAATTGAACTTGAATTTGGTTATACAAAAAGTTTCTTTCCATACTCCAACACAGAAATTCTTATATAGTTATTCCTCTATATACAGAATAGATATCTTCTAACGAAGTGGTTGATCAGCAGAAATTTGCATACCTCTACCCTTTTTGCTCTTTGACTCCTAGGATTATGTTTATCACAATGAAAAAAGAAGTGAGAGTGACATTAGCAGAAAGGGCTAGAGTAGCAACACTAAGGAATTCTGGGTACTTAATCATGTATCATCAGGACATGTCCTGTTTCTCCCAAGCAACAGATCTGTAATTGCAAAAAGTAAGGAGCTTAAGGAATTGCACAGTTGTGAAATCAGAAAATAAAACTATCTGAGTAAATATCTTTCAATAACCTTAGTTACCTGGTTTGTCAGTATTAGAGTAATATTCTGTATATCAAATTGCCACCTAAAGAGTAGACTAAAGCAAAACTTAAGAGCTCATACTAAGGGACTGAGAGTATTAGCAATTTCTATATGCATGTATTTTCATTTATTTTGAAAAAAATACTATTTGAAAATACTTTTTGAAATAGTGACTTTTTAAAACCAATTAGTTTTGATAGATGTTCAATCAAATCTTATCTCATTTTCTTCACCACTAGAATTCTGGAAATGTATATATGTGTGGAGGTTTTATGGGGAGAGAGTTGTATTATGCTTAATTTTGTATTTCAAAAGCCATTTTAGGAATTTTTTTTAAGATTGACAACTATTTAATGATTCAACATGGGAATTTTAATATTGATTCATATTTTTGTGTTTTTGTGTGTTTTACTGCCTCATTGCGTTAAAGTTCCTATTACTGGTAAGTGTATTGCAAAGCACTGCAGAAAGACTATATAAAACATGAGAATATTTAAAATATATATTCTTAAGTATGGGTAACAAAAAATGGTTGATACATGCCAATCATAGTATTACATGGTTAATAGAAATGTAAATATACTGAGATTAAGAATTCATGGGTGACAGTTTTAGGGACCTTTGGTACAATTTGTTATATTGCACTATACAAGGTTACTACAAAAGAAAAAGCCTGGTCTATTTCCTGTTTGGATAGAGCCATGGGTAGGATTGGTGATATGGGTATATGAACTGTATATACTAGGTTACTTATGGGGTTGTATAAAATCAGAAATATTTAAGTATTCAACAGCAACAGACACAATGCTTGTATATGCCTATGACTAGCCAATAGTTCTCTGACTCCATTACAACTTTTTTTTTTTTTCCATTTTGCTCTTTTGAAATTATATGAATTGTGGAGTTGTTACTTTCCCCCTTTTGACCTAAACTATATGTTAAGGGATTATGCACAGTCAAGTGACTTTTTACCTTCAGTGTTTTGAGTGTGAAATACCCTGGAATTTATTCTTTTAAACCATTTGGATTAATTGTAATACTTTGACACAATTGAATCTTACTTATGTCCACACTAGCAAAATAGCAAAGAAAATGTTTCATGGAAAAGCTTATTTCTCTAGATAAAACAGAAGTCTCATCTCCAAAACACCTGTTAAATTGTGCATATTATATAGGAATGCCCCCTCTAGCCTTTTCCCTCCATTAGCATAAGTTAATATTATGGTAATTTAGCTCAAGTCTTGGGAAATGATGTGTATGATGAAACATGTAACTTCCAAGTTGCAGGGTATGAGCTTGAAAAGGAGTAACATGAACTTATAAGTGAGCTATAAGGATTAGGTGCCTTAGAGAGTAGAAGTGAAGACACTGAATAGAAATTTACCTAACTAGGAAGGGAAAAAAAAAAAAAAAACTGAGCTTAGTCATGATCAGCATTTATATGACTTCAGAGAAGAAGGAAAAAAAATGAGTAAGAACTTAAACAAATCTAATTTTAATAATTTTTACATAGATCTAATATTTTTCTCTTAGAATTTGCTTCACACTTGCAGTAAAACAAAAACCTAAAGTTTTGTCTTTGTGGAGGTGATACCCCATTTCTCTGTAATGTGATAGTTACTACCTTATGGGATCTGAAGGGTCCAGAAGTCATGCTTTTTAGTATTTGCTAAATGATGTTTTCTTTTTTACAATTCTCTACCTTGTGAAAATGCTAGATGAGAACCACAGTGCTCCAGCAGAATCCAGTCGTCTCCTTGATGTACCTCGCTACCTTTGTGAGGGGACTGAGTCTCCATATCAGACGGGACAGTTGCACCCGGCCATCAGGGTGGCAGATTTATTACAGCATATCAATCTCATGAAGACATCAGACAGCTATGGATTCAAAGAGGAATATGAGGTGAAAACCTAAGAGTAAATTTTAAAGTTATTCTTGATGATAGAGCATTGTCTCAAAGTAAAATCTAACCTTCTACAAGAAGCCTTTTTTCTCAGTCCTCTTTAATACTGGTGCTTTCTTCTGAAACTAACTCCAGTTTATTATATATATATATATATGAGGTACAGAGTTGTTTGCATGCTGTCTGATCCCATTGAAATGTGAATTCCTTGAGGCTGGAACCAATCTTTTCTTTTTTTTAATCTCCAGTGCCTAGTATATAATAAGCACTGAATAAGTGCCTGCAGACTTAATAATTTATAAATAGGTTTACTTTTCTTCACCCTTTCTTTGGAATATCAGAATTAGCTCATGTGTGTTACCTTCTTAGAGTTTTAAAATATTTTCCTTACAACATCCCAATGAAATAAATAACATAAACAAGATTATCCCCATTTAGAAAAAAGATACTGAGATCCAGAGAAATTAAGTGACTTACTCAAAGTGCTGTAGATAGGAAATGTTAGCTCTTGAAATTCAAGATCAGGTTTCTACTGACTCCAGGGCCTCTGCTCTTTTTTCGATGCAACAGGCAATGCCAAGTAAAATATTTGCAATTGCTACTGTATTCCCCATAACCAGATCATTATTATTGTTATTGTCTTTATTTAAAATATATTTTATTATTTATTATTTGATTTTTTTAAACTAATCTATATGGCATATGTACTTTTTTTTCTTGAGGGTTTTTTTAAAGGGGAGATTTATGTTTTTGGTTTTTTGAGGGTTTTTTTGCAACAGTGAGCTGTGTGAGAATCTTATTCCTCTGTTCCATATAGGAATCTTCCTTTCTTAAGTAAAATATTAAAATTTTATATGCTTAAGGATTAATTTCAACAATACACCCAAGTAGTCTCCATATGGTGAGCTTGAGAAAAACCTTCCTTTTCATTCAATTGTCTAATAAATTTCCATTTAAGAATAAAGAGGAAAAATTTCTGTATATTTCAAGTAATGCTATCTACTACTGAATTCAGTCTGAAAAAAAGTTCTGAATACACCTTACTTTGTTAAGATCTTAAAAAAACCTTCATTTTGTGCATATTTCTTAGATAACTAAGTCTTTGTTTTAAATTATTTCATTTGGCAGTTACATACTGCTAGGAGGAATAAGTTATGGTAACCAACTAATTGTATAAAGGTAAACTGTCTCTCCAGAAATATTTCATGCTCATTTTGTATGAATTCCTGTGTATACCTGACTTCAAAGACCCCATTTGATATGTTAAGTGAAGCTTAGCTTTTTCTACAAGTAGAAATCCTATACACATTTTAAATTATTACACATAGTGAATAAACTAATCCAAAAACTTTCTAGTTCCAAGATACCTGATAATGGTAACATTTTTTAAAGCTCACATGCATGCCTTTCTTTAAAAGCATAGTGATTAGAGCTCTGGATCTGAAGTTAGGAAGATCTGATCAGATCTGACTTCAGACAATTACAGCTGTGTGATCTATGTCCCAGGGTTGTTTGTGTGGCTCAAATTAAATAATATTGGTAAGGTGCTTAGCACAGTATCTGATATAGAGTAGATGTAATATAAGTGCTAGTTATTATTGTTATTGTTGTTATTAATAATTTTTATTATCAGTAAGAGATCTCTCCTTTCATAAGCTTCAAAGATTTTTTTATGAGAGGACAGTGTGTATTTATACAGACTAAAGTGCATGTATGTATATGTGTATTTTTGTATGTATATATACATATATACACACACATAAAATGTGTTAGGTGACTTGTTGTATTATTGATTATTTTAAAATAAATGGAAAAGTCTAAAAATTTATTTTTTCTAATTATTTATTTTGGAAGCTTATTGTAAGTATTTTGATTTCATATTGTTTAATAGCTTCCGATGTTTTTTTTTTCTCTTTCAGTAATTTTCAGACTTTACACTATTTTCTTCAAAATATTTTTGTATAGTTCTTTTTTTTCCTTCTCTATCATGAAGTTTTAGTAATATAGAAGTTTATAATCACTGCAGTTTTTTTAGTTCATCCACATAAAAATTATCATCTTTATTACTGGAAGTAAGAGTTGAGGTCTGAGCACTCAAAGCTATTTACTATTTTTCAGTATTTTTAAAATTAGTTTTTTTTGTTGATACTATATGTGATCTTACACTATGATTTTAATTAATATAGTATGATCTTAATTTAGAGAATAAAATTGGTTCCTGACAATTGTTTTGTTTTTTCCTAGAGTTTCTTTGAAGGACAGTCAGCATCTTGGGATGTGGCTAAAAAAGATCAAAATAGAACAAAGAACCGATATGGAAACATCATAGCATGTAAGTTTCCATACCATTTTCACTGAACATGTATTTCATGTGGAGGTCAGACTTTGTTAATTGCCATTCTCCTATGTATGGTTTACAGACTCCCAGAGAATAGCACATCTGTTTAGAAAGTCAGCCATTTAATTTCAAACAACCTTAGCTATTGTCCATGTCACCATGATTGTCATCATCCTCATTTAATTAAATTAATTCGGATTCCTTACACAGTGGATATAGCCTGCTGTTTGATTTCACTTTTGCCCATAAATGCATGGAGGTCTTATTAAATAACTGAAAATATTCAAGGTAATTAAAAAACACTCGTAGATTACAAAAGTTAAAGTATTGTACAGTGAATATTTTAAAGGTGGGAGCATTGTACTTTTCACATGCCTTTAGCAATCTACTTGGAACCTGGGTATCTGAACTCCTAACTGATTAGAGTTAGCATCAGGGACTTTCTTTTATCTCAGGTCTTGAGTTTAGCTTCAATTTCTTGGATTTAAACATGGGAAGAATACAGTAATTATATGAAACCAGTTCTATTACAGGAAAAGTAACTGATGTTACAAACTGTTAACTAACCTAAAGCACCCTATTCTAATTTAAAATAATTCAAAATATGTTGCTAAAAGAAACTTCAGAATTTTAGATTATTTTAACAGTTGTATGGAATTATGAGCTAGAATGAGAAGTTTTCTCTTCAGATCTGTTGCTTATTTGTGGTGAAGAGCACATGTTTCAGATTTGTACAAGTATCTATAGTGGCCACATGGGGACTGATGCAACTGCTGATTTATGAATATAGTGACTTCCTAGATGCTAACTGCATCTAAAATGCATAAATCCATGACATAACAGGTTCCCATTTACTATACCAGGAAATTTACATCAATGTAGACAGTCTGGTATCTCATTTTTTCTCCTCCAGTTCAGATTAAAAGTAGACTTCAACATAGTTAAGCAAGTTTGTTGTTCAGTCATTCAGTCATGACTGACCAATACTTCAGTTGGGGTTTTCTTGGCAAAGACACTGAATTAATTTGTCATTTCCTTCTCTAACAAATTAAGGCAAACAGAGATTAAATGACTTATCAAGGGTTTACAGCTAGTGAGTGTCTAAGACTAGATTTTAACTCAAGTATTCCTTACTTTAGACCCAGCACTCTATCCACTGGGCCACTTAGCTGCCTTGTAGGCAAATTTGAAAAGTATCTAATGGAGAATGAAAGTATGCAAATCATTAAAATCTGCATACATTTTCATGAAGTTCTTGTAATGACAATCATTGCCAATACTTATATTGAACTTTAAAAATACAAAACAAAATCAAGTTAACCACCTTGTGAAATTAGTGATAATATTATTCATTCCCATTTACAGATAAGGAAACAGGCTGAGAAGACTTAAGTAATTTCTTTGGGATCACATAACTAACTAGTAAATTTCTGTGGCAGGATTCAAAACTCAAATATTCCTGACTCCTATTACGCTACTTTATCTATTATACCACTTAGCTGCCTAACTGGTAATGCCTATATATGGGGTATCACAAAGGTTTTAAGCTTAATCTTAAACTCAAATTGTATCAGTTTAAAATGGCACTAAGACTTTTGAGACACCCCACAAAACAACAATTCATATTTTTATGGCATTTTGCATTTGACAAAAATTTTATCCCATTTAATCTTTATTACAGCCCTTTAAGAGAGTGGATTACTATTTCTCTCATTTTCAAGAAGAAAAGACTAAAATATATAGTAGTTGAGTTTCCTATGATCCCATCACTAAAAAGTGGTTGATCCAAGTCATTTGATTCATAAGTACAATATATTTCTTAGTATACCACTCTATCTCAGTCAAATGCTTATGATTCCATTCATCAAAAAAATTATTTGTCAAAGAGTATGTATGATTTCCCTCTGCCTATTGTTATTTCATCTTTTTAACCTTAAGTCTGTATGGTCTTAGGAGGTCACAAAAATTTAACAGTTTGCCTTTATTTTATTTGCAGATGACCACTCCAGAGTCATTTTGCAGCCTGTTGAGGATGATCCTTCTTCTGATTATATTAATGCCAACTATATTGATGTAAGTGTTCATGTTATGCTTATTTCAACTTTGTTGACTTCTATGTATATGAATCTTTTTTTTTGCATGTTCTACCTATAAATTGATTGATAGCTTTTAAAAATAAAGAACAAACTGTACACTTTTCCTTGTTCTACGTCCTAGTACTCACTGACGTTGTTGTGCTTTCTTTCACACCTGACTTTGGTTTGGGCTGTAGATTTGGCTGTACAGGGATGTAAGTACCACTATATGTAAATAACAGCACCCTATTTTAAATATTGACTTTATTCTTAATTACAGTTCTTACTAATGCCTATTACTAGTTTATCTCTGCATGCTTCACCCAATTAACATCATATGATAAAATATATATCTGTTCTTTCTTTTTTTGTCTGTGACTTCTGTTCCTTGTTTAAGAAAAGATAGTTTAGCCCTTTCCCCTTCCTGGCTATTTCTAGTGGGTGAAAAAAGGTAAAAATGTTTCACCTTTGCAATTCATCAAGTACTTAAGTTTTATTTCTTGATGGTTTTTGTGTCTAGCTTTTTTCTCCCCACCCCTTTCCCCATACTCTATGTGAGAAGCTGGATGGTATGATGTGTAGTAGTAATTCTGAAACTTCATGTTTCATATTTTATTTTCTGCTTTACAGTATGGGTGGGGAAAATCGTTTATGGAGTGTGGTGGTGGTTTTCGAAAAATTAATATTTCTGACAATCAAATTAAGTTAAATTTAGATCATATGTTCAAAATGTATTTAAACTGATGAGTTATGGCATAGATTTTCTTCCTGTGTTTTAGTTTTTACAAATTGTTAGCTATAAGTGAGTATATATGTAAATAACATTTTAAAAAATTCCATAGCTAAGTTATTGTGAAAGGAAATGAAAAATGAATGATTGCAATCTGGTTTTAAAGATAATAGGATTCTAAACATTAATAAATTACCTCAAAATTGTGGGATAACTGATAATCTTTTGAAATGAATGTTTGCACATTTATACATTACATATATATATACACACATATATATGTGTGTGTGTGCATTTATGTATATGTAATACATTTGAAAGTAAAATATCACAGCTGAAGATGAGCATACTAATGTCAATAAGCATGAAAGAATGATTTAAAAAAATCATTAGTTACAATTATATTTATACTTCTAGTCGTTTTACTTATTTGAACTGAAATTTCTTTAGTTTCTTACATTTATTACTACCTACTGATAAGTAATCATAAGGTTGAATTTCATAAATATAGTGGGTATGAGTATTTCTTCGAAGTGTTCCAGTGATACTCAATAGTATAATTACAATTTCCATCATGGTCCATTTAGCAAACAAAAGGGTTTGTTTTTTTTTTTTTTAATAATAAACCATTTTAAATACCCCCAGTTAATCATTGTTTTAATATTTTTCCCTATTTAGCATTGTTTTCAGGTTAATATTTTGTCAAAACATATACTGGAACCTTTTTATAATACCATTTTTTTTTCATTTACCCTTTAAGAATGTGTTATAAGTGAGACGTATCCTAATGAGAGCATTCTGGTACTTTGAATTCTGAATTCTTCCCAAATGAAAAGCCCATTTGGTACCAAATAATGAACTGTACAGTTATCTTATTATAGAATTCTAATGATCACCATACATATTTATTATATTTTCCTTTATTGATAAGTGCAATAAGATCACTCCAGACAAAAAGCTTTTAAGAAGTGAAAATATTGATTGTTCCTCCTTAAATATTTTATATTGATATTCATTAAAATTTGGAGACCAGAGATCTTACCAAAGACTTTCAGGGAAAACTTAGCCTTTGCCAGTTTACACATACTGGTCAATTAAGTGGAGCTACCCACATCCAGACATAAAAAAGGCATACTCAGACCTCTGTCTTTCAGACACAACAAATTCAGACCTTACCACCACCACACTTAGTGATGATTAAATGAATTTTGAATCTGTTTTTTAAGAATTTCTCTGATGTCAGAATAGTTAGCAGAGTATTTTTAAATGCTGCAATATGTTTTTTTGAAAAATCAGATGTTTTACCTAAGAATGTGTACATACACATTCAGAAAGTTTTTGTTCTGGTTGTAGGTTTTTTGAAAATTTTTTCTATATGTGTGCATGTTTATAATTGTGTATATGTATAAAGTAAGTAATAAACATGCATAAATACAGTTGGTATAATTATTATCACATTTCTAGAAAAATGGTTGTTTTAAAATATATTAAGATGTTAATTCTATGCACACATGCATTGTCCAGCTCTAACATCGAAGTGTTAAATTATTATTTTATGGTTCTAATATGTCTTTGTCCATTTGTAATTCACTGTGATGTATTTTGAGTTAATAAAATAAAAACCTAGATCTTTGTACACCATTATCGTTGGATGTATGACCACAGGCCAATGGGAAGGCATAAAACTCTTAAAGGAATATGAAGTCCACAGTAGAAGGACTTTTAATGAAATAAAATGAAGTGTATTGGGGTCATGAAATAGCATACAGTGATTACTTTTTGTTATTCTAATCAGATATTTATATTTGCTTTTCAGATAAAATATATTTGTAGTTCGAAAGGTGAACAATAAAAGTTCACTACTCATTTCTGAGCATTTTATTACTTAACCTTAATGAGGGTTTTCTATACCTTCTTATGTCTTCATTCTTTTATTTTTGGTAACATTACGCAATGATAACCTCTTTGTTTTGCTGTTTTAGGGCTACCAGAGACCAAGCCACTACATTGCAACCCAAGGTAAGTTAAAACCCTTATGGTTTTAATTATAATAAAACAGTAAGATAGCAAAAAGAGAAGCAACACATTTTTAGTGTTACAGAGAAACATCTACTTTTTATTCATTTGTACAGCTGCCTTGTTATCCTTTGTCCACGTGGACTATATTTAAGTGAAAGCTTATGTTAGTTTATTAGAACTCGGGGTTGCTCAATAACTTGCCACATTAATGGTTTGGTCCTCAGTCTTCTGGCATAACACAGCACCTAGCCAAGAAAATTAACAGAAAAAGAATCACTGATCCCCTTAGGAATGGGAAACTGAAGCTGGTCTCTTTTTGAAACATAGTTTGTTGGCATGGAATTTTAGTGGCCCAAGACCAATATTGTTATAATGAGATATTAAACTTCTTGACATTTATAGATAGAACAAGATTGGAGACAGACAAAAAGCCTAAGGGAGCCAAGGCAACTTAAGTTCCTAGAGAAGAAGGGAAAAGGCAGGGAAATCTTGCTACTGCCACATAAAGAAGAATAACGACGTCTGGAGTAGAGGCAGAGAGTAGTCTAAAATTTCTATCCAAGTTGATCACTATCACTGAGTTTTTAAAGGGAAGGGAAGGAAGAATTGCACATTTGTCTTATGGAAAACGGAAGCAGGTGGCTCTAATCTAGTGTTTACTGCTTTGTCAGAGGTCATATCCTAAGTATTTCCATATATCTCCAAGAGTAATTTAGTTTAATTGTCCATCATTTTAAAGTTGGAAAGGTCGATGGTGAACAGCATTCAAGTTTTACTGTTTTAAGTGCACTACATCATAGCAATGTGTTTGCAGGGAGTGAACATTTATCAGCAAGGGTGCATCTTCATTAGCCCCCAAATGGGTATAGTTTGTGAATAATGGGCATTAATTCAATTAGCATCATGAGCTGTTTTGTTCATTGTCAGTAGAAACTATATATTTTTCATGATGATTTGAAAATGTCCATGGACCTAATGCAGAAATGATAAAAGTATCATTGGAAGCAACAATATCTATGGCTATACAAAGAATTAACAGATAAACTTACTAGTATGTTTTGTAGCAGTTTTTTTTTCCTTTAATAGTTAATGATGACCCAAAATGAACTTAAATGCCATCTCCTGATGATTTATTCCATATATCTGATTGCTTTTGATCTGGTATTTTCCTTTTTTTCATATTTAAACTCTTCATTAACTGCAAAAGTACTGCATGAAATTATTCCAAAGCCAGGACTTTTGCAGTAACCTTTAAATTCAGCTCTCTGTACTACTTCATCTTTCATAGGTCTGCTCATCTTATCCCACCCCAACTCTATAAATTTGAATGGTTTCTTATTATTTTTACCATCAAACATAAACTCTTTTTGGTATCTTAACTCTTCACAACTGGTACCTTCCCACATTTTCAAACTTTTGACACATTACTTCCTTCTGTGGACTCTGTATTCCACACATACTGGTCATATATATTGCTCCATCTTCCATCTTTGCATCTTTGCACTGATTATTTCCCATACCTAAAATGTTCTCTTTCCTAATCTCTGCCTCTTAGAATTCTTGACTTCCTTCAGTCAGCTCAGACACAACTCCCTTCAGTAATTCTTTTTTTTTTTTAGTTCATTAAGCTATTTCTGCCATTCCCTCTAACTCTGTCTTCCATCAAATCTGTTATCTTTTGTATACCATTTTATGTTATGTTCTTTCCCCCTTTAAAATGTAGAGTCTTTGAGAGGAAGGTCTGTTTTTTCTATTTATTCTCAGCACTTAGCATAGTGACTGACACATGATAAATGTTTAATTAATGCTATTTGATTGATTACTTTCTTTTATAGGTCCAGTCCATGAAACAGTTTATGATTTCTGGAGGATGATCTGGCAGGAACAGTCAGCCTGCATTGTAATGGTTACAAATTTAGTTGAAGTTGGCCGAGTAAGCAATTTGTTTTTTAAATTTTTTTAATTGATTAGCAATTCAATTCAATGTATATTTAATGCTTATATATAGTTCTTATAACTTAGTAGAGCATGCTATAAATAAATAACATATAAAATAATATATAAGAACATAAAAAGAAGTGAAACCAAGTACTTTTTGAAGACCAAAAGGAGAAAAACTTCAGGCAGAGGACATATAAGAGGACATAGAAGTGTATAAGCAAAGGTAAAAAAAAAAAACCAGGAATCACAGAGGGGATATATAGGGAATGATAAGTTTTCATGGTCATTAATTATATATTATATGGTGTTACATGGTAGTTATATTAGTTACATAGTAGAGAACCTTCAGTGCCAGGAATAGGTGTTCAGATTTTACTCATTAGGCAAGTAGGAGCCATTAAAAGATTTTGAGCAGAGAAGTAACATTCCAGATCTGTAAATTGCCTAGTGAAATTCGTCTGATATGAAGGATGGTTTGTAGGGGTTACAGGATGGCCTGAAAGAAGGATGACCTGGAGGTAATAGAAGGCTATTGGTAGTAGTAAGTTAGGTAGGAAGGTCCTATATAGGTATAGTATTAGTTGCTAGAATAAAAATCATTGAAAGAGATTTTGGTCTGGTAGAATTTACCTTTAAAAAAATTAGGAATTTCCTTAGAAAGAAGGAAAAGTCAAAGATAAGATTTCAAATATGAGAGATTGAGGTAATCATGATTATCATAAATAGTTGTCAAAGGATAGTTTAGGGACAAAGATAACAACCCTTGTTTTGGCTCTCTTAATTGTGAGGTTTCAAAGGGACATCCAGTTTAGAAATATATGTCTGGAAATATCAATCTGGAAGTCATATATTTAAATATAATAGTTGAAACACAGAAGTTTATATGATTAAGAGAATGAACTAGGAAAGGAGAAAGGAGTACAGATGCTTGGGGAGCATACTCTGCTTTGAAAGTAGGGGAGAGGCAGGAAAACCATCAAAGAAGAGTGAAAAGGAAAATCAGAGATAGATTTGAAATAGAAAAATGTGGTATCTAAAACTGAAGAGGGGCATAGACTGAAAAGTATTCAGTGGATTTTTCAACATAGACTCATTGAATTTTGAAATGAAACATGAGAAATGGGGACATTTACCAGATGCTTATCTTTACCAGATGACATTTTATTTAAAAATAAAAATAGAAAAGCTATAAATAATAAAGTTTTGCTATTATGTTCTGCAAATAATCAGCAGTGCTCTTAAAATTGGTACTTCATATTAAAAATCCAGTGGCCAAGACATTTCTTTGACCTCTGAGATTTTCATATAATGCATTTCAATAGTTGAATGTCATTCATTTGCTTTACCAACTCTGCCAGTCTTGCACACAACTGGCATTGTAATCTCATTGATGTTGTGATGATAATAGTAATTTAAGGTGACTTGTAGACTTCTAATTAGTCATCTTTGATTGAAAAATTCAGAAATGGAACTTCAGATCAAAAGATCCTAGGATCCTGAATGTATTCAAGTGTCCTACTTGATATAAACTATCTTTCATGTCTTTACTTTTAACATTCTTCAACATGTTATCTCAATTTGCCATTTAGGTTAAATGTTATAAGTATTGGCCTGATGATACTGAAGTTTATGGTGACTTCAAAGTAACCTGTGTAGAAATGGAACCACTTGCTGAATATGTGGTCAGGACATTCACCTTGGAAAGGGTAAGTATTTTAAAATCCTTTTATCATTGTAGGAAAATCACTGTCACAATCAATCAGCATTTATTAAACACTTACTATGTGCTAGACATATACTAACTGATGAGAATAAAAATAAAGGCAAAAAATTAGTCCCTGCTCTAAGAGCTCAAAGTTAATGCTTTTGTATTTAAAATGGTCACAGAAAATGTTTCTGTTCTCTTTAAAAACATTTCCATATGCAATCAGAAATTGCTATGAGTACCATACCATTAGTGTATTATGAAGAGCAAGTTTTTCCCTACTAAGGAGATCATTGTATTTAAAGTAAGCAGGTCATACTGTAGCCAGTTAGTTTCCAGTTGAAAAATAGAACTGTGTATTCCATGAGCAAAAAAAAAAAATATTTTCTTCCAATTCAAATGGAAAGAAAAAAGGACATTCTTCAAGAATTTATTGTTTTTGTTCATTTGCAAAATTATTCAGAAAAAACTCATGAAGTACATATTACATATAGAACATTGTGCTAGGCTCTGAGAAAGATAAAAACTTGATGTAAGATGCCATCTCTGTGCTCTTGGAGCTTGTAATATAGGAGTCAATAGTTCTGTTCTGCCATTTGTGATAATGGAATGGCCATTCAAACTCCCGGTTGTGGTGCAATGAACTAGCAATATTTAGCCTATAGATAAAAGATTTAGAAGAGATATTGGACTTGACTCAACTTGATTTGATCCCAAAAATTAGAATTAGGAGCACCAGGAGCAAATTTCAATAAGGCAGAAGTTGATTCACTCTTCCCACATGTTCCAACCCTCACCCCCC
>JAJPUD010017658.1:2960-30711 GCA_023553655.1 Myrmecobius fasciatus
TCCCCCCTCCCCCCTTTTTCTTTTTCAGTATGGTATCCCTTCCACCTCTAATTTCTTTTCCATTATTATCAAAGAAAAATCAAATTATACTGCCATTCTTTAAAGGATACCTATAGTAGGAATATAGTTCTCCAGAGTTTTCCTTTTTACCTTTTTATGTTTCTCTTGAGTTCTCTATTTGGAGGTCAAATTTTTTGTTCAGATCAGGTCTTTTCATTAGAAATAGGTGAAATTCTCCTGTATCATTGAATGACCATCTTCTTCCCTGGAAGATGATGCTCATTCTAGCTGGATAACTTATTCTTGGCTGTAATCCAAGTTCTTTTGCCTTTCGGAATATCTGGTTCCAGGCCCTTCGATCCTTCAATGTGGAAGCTGACAGATCCTGTGTAATTCTAATGACAGTTCCTCGGTATTTGAACTGTTTCTTTCTAGCTACTTGCAATATCTTTTCCTTGGTGCGATAGTCCTGAAATTTGGCCACTATATTCCTTGGGGTTTTAATTTTGGGGTCTCTTTCTGGAGGTGATCGGTGAATTCTTTCAATGCCAATTTTGCCTTCTGATTCTAAAACATCAGGGCAATTCTCTTTCATGATTTCCTGGAAGATAGCATCCAGGTTCTTTTTTTCATCGTGGCTTTCAGGGAGTCCGATAATCCTTAAGTTGTCTCTCCTGGATCTGTTTTCCAAGTCAGTTGTTTTTCCTAGGAGATATTTCATATTTTCCTCTATTTTTTCATTTTTTTGTTTTTGTTTAACTGATTCTTGAAGTCTTATTGAGTCATTTACTTCTATTTGTTCAATTTTAATTTTTAGAGTATTATTTCCTTCAGTTATCTTTTTTAGCTCCTTTTGTAGCTGGCCAATTGAATTTCTGGATTCAATGCATTCTTTTTCCATTTTGCCAGTTTTATTTTTCAGTGAATTGTTGTCTTTTTCCAATTCACCAATTTTGTTTTTCAGTGAATTGTTGTCTTTTTCCAATTCACCAATTTTGTTTTTCAGTTCACCATTTTTATTTTCCAGTGAATTGGTGATTTTTTCCAATTCACCAATTTTGTTTTTCAGTGAACTGTTTTCTTTTTCCAATTCACCAGTCCTATTTTCCAGTTTTTGATATTTCTGTTGCCCTGATCTCAATTTATTTCCCCATTCTTCTTCTAGTTCTCTTTTGAGATTCTTAATGCAATCATCCAGGTAAGCCTTCTGAAAGGGAGACCAACTTAAGTCTGCCTTTGTGGCTTCATCTGGGATTGTTTTCATAATGTCAGGATCTGGGGACTGTTCTATTTTTTCTCCGTAAAAGCTTTCTATGGTGAGAGCTCTCTTCTGCTTCTTGCTCATGATTGAAAGTTGGGATATTGGTCAAAAGCCGAGAAAACTGCAACAATTTATATTTGCCCTGGGGCAGTTTGCCGAGTTGACTTCCGGTCTGAGGCTGGTGGGGCTAGACCACGTTTTCAGTTTCTCTAGATCCACCCTTTACCAAAGGCAGATCTGTCAAAGCA
The DNA here is from genome assembly GCA_023553655.1 of Myrmecobius fasciatus. Classification (NCBI taxonomy): domain Eukaryota; kingdom Metazoa; phylum Chordata; class Mammalia; order Dasyuromorphia; family Myrmecobiidae; genus Myrmecobius; species Myrmecobius fasciatus. Next base: position 4,470 of record JAJPUD010017658.1, read on the forward strand.
CCTGCCCGCAAGCAGAGCAAAGTGGCCCAGGCGTCTCCCAGGGGCTTCCTGGGTGCCCAAAATCCGCCCCTCTATCACAGCCCTGACTTCCGCCCCGGCTGGAGTCCGATCGCGACCAGCGGCCGATTTCCCCTGAGGCTAACCTTCTCCGGAGTTCTTTCACGGTAGATCTTTTATAGAAGTGCGTTGTAGTCCAAATGCTTGGCGAGGACCTCACTCGGAAACCAGTTTTAAAGTTTACTTTGTCTGGGTTGGGGGAATGTTGAAGGGAGTTCAGAGAGAAAGCTGTTCGCAGTTCGCCATCTTGGCTCCGCCCCCCACAGATATCTTTCTACTACAATTGATGCAGGACTCAGTTACTTTGCCCTTACTTGGACCTGGCTTGCAGTCCTGGGAAGAGGTCCTAGAGCAAGGAGGACTAGCACACCAAATAATTAAAAGTCAAGTAATAGGCTGGGAAAATGAGCAAATAACAGAAAAAAATTCTGACCATAGAAAGTTACTATGGTGACAAGGAGTATCAAAATACACATTCAAAAGTCAAAGCTTCTACATCTAAAACCTCCAAGAAAAATATGAATTGGTCTCAGGTCAGGAAAGAACTCAAAAAGGATTTTGAAAATCAAGTAAGAAAATAGAGGAAAAAAACTGGTAAAAAAAATGAGAGGGATACAAGAAAATCATTAAAAAAAATAGTCAATAGGGGCAGCTAGGTGGCGCAGTGGATGGAGCACCAGCCCTGAAGTCAGGAGGACCTGAGTTCAAATCTGGTCTCAGACACTTAACATTCCCTAGCTGTGTGACCCTGGGCAAGTCACTTAACCCCAATTGCCTCAGAAAAAAAAGCAAAAAAAAAAAAATAGTCAATAGTTTGGTAAAGGAGACACAAAAAAGTACTGAAAACATCTTTAAAAATAGACAAAGTCAAAAATAAAGGAGGTACAAAAACTCAATGAGGAGAAGAATGTCTTAAAAACATGTGGAAAGAGATGGCACAAATAGAAAGAGAGGCACAAAAATTCACTGAAGAAAGCAATAATAGCAAACTTTTAAAAATGTACAATTAGCCAAATTGAAACAGAGGTACAAAAGCTTACTGAAGAAAATAACTCTTTTAGAATTAAAAATTGAACAAATAGAACCTAATGACTTTATGAGAAATCAAGAAATAATAAAACAAAACCAAACAAATGAAAAAAAGAAGACAATGTGAAATACCTCATTTGAAAAATAAAAACAGCTGACCTGAAAAAAGTTACAGGGGAAATAATTTAGGAATTATTGAACTACTTGAAAGCCATGATTAAAAAAAAAAAACTGAGATATCATATTTCAAGAAATGATCAAGGAAAAATACTCTAATGTTCTAGAACCAGAGGAAAAAATAGAAATTGAAATAATCTACTGATCACCTCCAGAAAGAGATCCCAAAATGAAAACTCCTAGGAATATTATAGGTAAGTTCCAGAGCTACCAGGTCAAGAAGAAGATATTTCAAGAAGTCCAGAAAAAAAAAACATGACATATGGATATAGTTGAATACTTTTGAGATTTATGAAAAAAAAAAGATTTGACAGAAACCTGGGAAGAGTCATTAGTCCTGATGCAGAATGAAGCGAAAAGAAACAGAATAAACAGTTAATATATTGACTAAGATAATGTTGATCAAGACAAAAGTTGAAAAACTTAACTCTAATAAGTGCATTGACCAATCAATGACTTCAGAAGGCATGCTTTTGACTTTTTGTCACATAGGAGACCTAAAATTTTAGACATCCTCAATGCGTGAAATTAGTTACTAATTTTTACAAGAGAGGGATTTTATTGGGAGAAAAAGAAGTTGGAGTTATGATATGGGGAATATTGATAGTGATGCAAAAAAATAAAGAAATGATAGTCAATGAAACATTTAAAAATGCACAGGAGAGGGAAGGCAGTTGAGGGACACATGCAAACAGGGCAGTATTTGTACTATTGTATTTTGACACTTATTTTAAAAATTTCAAGTTGCTGGGTGATAGAGACTCATGATTTTATGTACAACATATATGTTTATGTTTATGTACAACATCTTGCTCTACATTGTATATGGAAATGTTCAAGTTTGTTGATATTTCTCAAATTAATAATAAGAAAAAATCCATTCCCCCCCATAAATAGTATTATGCCTTAATATCTCAGATGAATGTTAAATATCATCTGGAAAGAATTTTTCTTAAAGTGTTTTATTTGAAATGAATGTAGATATTTGAATAGCTTAAAGTTAAACTACCTCAAATTGTTCATCATAATTAAAGCATTGTGACATGCATGTAAACTATCTATACATAAGTAAAGTGTGTGTGTTTGTGTGTGACAGAATGAGAGAGGCAGAGAGAAAGAGAGAGAGAAAGAGAGAGAGAGAGAGAGAGAGAGAGAGAGAGAGAGAGAGAGAGAGAAAGTGAGTGTGCAAGATGTATTCAAGAAACAGGATAGGCCTGGAACAATTAATAGTAACATAAATACTTTGAAATTGCATGATATTTTATATTTGAGTGCATTTTCACATATATCATTTCATTTCTTTTTTATGATCATTCTGTGAGAGAAAACCAAGTCATTTTACTTAATTGATAGATAAGGAAAATGAAAAGCTTGGTTTCCTAAATCTTAGTGCAATATTCTTTCTAATGTGATTATCTAGTCCTTTTACATTTTCCATGGAACCTGACAAAAGAACTTCTATTTAATATTCTCTGGAACCAGAAAATAATTATTTTCAGCCATCTTCAATCTATGACACTTGCACCCAGCTTCTTTCCAAGTCTAGCTCCTCTCTCTATGCTGTCTTCCTCTGTTAAAATTTAAAGACAGTAGCCATCTTGTCTTTTTTGTTTTTACAATTCTTAGCATAGCATTTAGTGCATAACAAAAGCTTAAAAAAGTTTTTCATGCATTCATTTAATTAGAAACACTCTGTACCTTAGGAGCTGGTCTGTGAGAGTGGACATGGTTATAAAATTCATTACCCTGCAGACAACCTGGTGATAAATGATCTTCTCAGGACTTAGTTTGGAGTGACACTGTATACAAGGGACCAGAGTCTATGTACAAAGACATTCTATCCTAGTAGAACCTTGCAGAAATTTTGAGAACCCATGGCTATCTCTACAACAAAATGAAAAATCAAAGTAATTCTTTAGTTATCCTAACACTAGATAGCTGCTTTGACTTTTTTTTTTATTAGGAATGTTTCCTAATGGAATGTGTATATACATACACATACATATTTCCTATAGCAGGTACACATACACATACATTTCCATTTTTTGTATAGAATATATTATTACGCACATATAACATATATGCATACACATGCATTCAATGCATACATGTACATATATGCATACATATGCATGCATATATACATTACACACATATGAAATATATTGCTAAAGTGATATGTATATTTGTGTTCTTGGTACAGTGAGAGAAGGGGTTGGAATAACTAATTATAGTATGCCTATAATGAAATTATATAACAATTTGCACATTTTCAAAACTTTTTCACACATAGCATCACATTATTTCTTGCTTTAGAAAATTAGTTTTTATTAATGTTTTCCATTTATTTTTCATAATAATCCTGTGAGACAAGTTAGACAATTTCAAGATTCCAAATTTACAGTTTAGGAAACTGAGAACATTTCATGATGTCTAGGCCAAAGATCTCCTTCCCAGACACCCACTAAAAGCTGTTCATTATCACAACAAATTTAGTCATTGGTCATGTATGAAATGTAATTTTACTTCTGTACTTGAAGCCTATTACCTGTCTATCCCAAAAGGGAAGCAGCATACCTCATCCTCTATCTTTTGGAGTCATTATTAGTTTTTGTATTGTTCAGAGTTCTTATGTCAAATATATGAAAGACATGCATGCATATGTATGTGTATATCCACATAGGTACATATTCATACAAACATATACTTATAACAAAGTCACCTTAGTTTAAAGGATAAAAAATTGGTCAGGAAGCCTAGCTTCAAATTCTGCCTCTGATCATATTGGATTTATGTCTTTAGGCAAATTGTTTAATCTTTTCATGATATAGACAACTCTTTAGGATGATAGATGACAGAAAAGGTAATGTACCTTTTATTTAACTGTACCACCTGCAGAGGTGGAGGAATTTTCCTTACTTGGAAATTCCCCATACCAGTGAAATTACGGGTCTAACTCCTTCCCAATTCTCTGTCTTTCTCTCTATCTCTATCTCTGTTTCTGGCTTTCTGTCTCTTTCTGTCTCTCTCTCACATTGATTGTAACTTTATGTAGAAAAAATCCCTGGGGAAAAAATTTTCAAATGTATTAGTATAACTTTTTGAAATTATTCTCATTGTATCATGAACTGTTCTTTCTAACTATTCTTTTTATTCTGCCATAATTCACCTTTTCCAAACAACTTTTTTAATCCAGATTTTTTTCTGAGCATTTTGCATATTCTCCATTTAATTTTCCTCATAAAAAGCATTTTTATTATTGAAAGGAGAATCTCTGAGAGAATATATATTTAGATGAATTTATTTGATTTACCAAGATGAAGTCAAGTAATTATTTCTGCTTTGTGAGAGGTAGCATGCATAGTGTTTGTTACAAATAGTGAAACAAGAAAACCTAGCGTCAAATTCTGCCTCTGCTACTTAGGATCTGTGTCACCATGGCCAAACACTTAAACATCTAGGAGCCTTAATTTCCTTATTTGAAAAATGGCCTAAATTTTTCTCATCTTCTTTATTGTTGTGAGATGTTAAGAAGGTAATGTATATAATGTACTTTGAACATTTGAAACACTAAACAGTCATTATTATTATTATTTTTTAAAAGGCACATTTAATGGAAAGAAGAGAGTCCTCATTATTGCTCATGTATTTACCTTTCAGAAGTTGGCATTCTTGTGAAGGATTTTCATGGTAATGAAGTTTATATTTATGAAATTCACTCCATATTTTGAAATGAATTCCTCTTAGTCCAGATGGGCCCTTCTGGGTAAGATATAAATGAATATGTCTGAGAATCCAGTTACATGAAAATGTCCATGTTGGGGGAAAATGGAGCAATCAACCCAAACATGCAAAAATGATCCAAATGGAAACCTGAAAACTATTTTACGAGACCACATAGTGGAAGGAGAACAATGGACCAGAATTCCAGGGACATGAATAGTATTTTTGCTTCTGTCTGTGTTATGTGACATGAAGCAAATCATTTAACCTTACATTCCTCCCAAGGATGCTACATAGTGTAGTTCATAATTTCACATAAAATTCATGGGGGTAAATGAAAATAATTCATGCTCTTCTTTGACCCCTAAATAAATCCAAGATGGTAACATCATTTAATCCTTTATATACACTCCTTCAAGGCTCTTCTCTTGTAAAAAGAAGTGAAACACAACACTTCTCCCTGCCTGGGGTATGTTTGCGTGAGCTAGAAATCCCCCCCAAAACACACTTGCTGGGAATATGTTTCACATCTGGCCCAAGTCGTGAAACTGGGTGGGTTTTACGTCCTGTAGTTGAGTGGAAAAAATGTTGTGTAAGATGCTGGCCATACATTCTATGGACAGATTGTCATGGAATATGGTAATAACTTTCAGTCCCTCAGATATTTTCCATGAGTTCTATTCCTTATCACAACTCACTCGGTTTACTCTGTGTGTACTTATTTTAGGCACCCTTCCAAAACTGGCTCATTATAGTAGGATATTAAATAACCCCATTGGTTTAAGCAACAAATTTTGACTCTCATCCCTTGTGTGGGTACCCTGTGTGACAAAATCCCTTTGGTTTCATTAGAATAGAGATGGAGAAACAGGTTACAAAGGTGGACTCAGTCTCTTAAGAGTAATATAAAGTATCTTGTTAAAAACACTAATCACTTAGAAAAATGCAATGTAGCCAAGCATGAGCAATTCAGGATGTAGTAAACTGACAACATTTTTCAAAAATTATTTTGGGTTTATTTTCTCAAGCTTATTTTGATTAGTTTGTATTCCTGGAGTGGTTTTTTTTTTTTTAAAGCTTGAATTGCCTAGTCATTATTATCTGGGAAATCCATTTTTCTTTATTTCCATGATTGAAATTCTTAAGGAGATTAATGCAAAGCAAAAGTTAACAAAAGACCAAGTTTTTCCTTAAAATATTTCTTTTCTTTTAAAACTTTGCTTTAGCTTATTAAAATACTAATTTTTTTCCAGCTCTGAAGTAGTTTCAGGGAGAAAAAAGATTTCCAAAATATGATGTAACACTAGATGTTACTGGCAAGCAGCTATAAGGATTTGATCCTTTAATCAAGACTTGCTAAATGCCTTGGTTTGCAAATTGTTTATGAGTTAACCAGGACTTTGCTCACAAATCTGGTCTACTTTAAAAGAAGTTCAAGTGAGTTGCTATACAGTAGAGAAAAGCTTGAACATCACTGGCCGGAAACAGCTCAGTATTGCTGGCTTTGTGTGGAAGAGAAAGTCTGGAAATATGTTTTAAAAGGCATTTGATCCATTCCTCTGCTTTTCTCTTAAACTCTTCTCTGTCTCCTGCTTCATTTAATATCAGACCTAACTTCTTCCAAGAAGACAGACAGACAGACATTTTTTTTTTTTTTTTGGGTAAGAGCCGATTCTTCTCTAACATGGTTGTGCCCATGGTACATTCATAATTCTAATGTTCTTTCTGGCCTCAGAACAAGAATTCTAGCCTTTCTTGCCCCGAAGAATTCTAGCCTTTCTTGCCCTGAGTAGGGAGCGGGGGTGGGTAGTTCACTTAATAGTCAATAGTGTTTAGACAGCACCACCATCAGGCTGAATTCCTTACCTATCTCACAAAAGGAAAATTCATTTACTAGGCTCTCTATTGCTCTTGAAGCATTTCTAACTAGGCTCTGTACTAGCATGATGCTCAGGGTAAGTGTGTAGGTATTCCTGGTAGAGAGAGAAGAGAAGAATATTTTTAGCTGTTCATCTCAAGAGAAATGTTTCAAGAGTTTTTGATCACAGGTCAGGAAAATGATGAAGTTTATATTAGGATTATTATATTATACATTATATTATATTACATTATATATTATAAATAATTATATTTATTATGCATATAATATAAAATAATATGATATGATATATTAAGCTATTTTCTAAACCCCAAAGAATATTTTACTTGTTTGTTTTTTTTAAATTAAACAACCTGGCCCAAATGAATTAAAATGACGAAAACATTAATAACAATCCCTTCCATTGATAGAATTGTGACATGTATTTTACAATTTAATCACTTCTCAATTAGTGTAAGGTTAATCCATATTCTACTTTCTTCTTCTATTTGGCCTTTCCATTGGTGCATTAGTACCTTAACAAATGTGATGTGATGGGGAGGATAGGGCTAAGGAATGAAGGAACAATCAGTGTTTATAATTTGATAGATACTTGTTTAGCAAGTGATATAGAAAGAAATTGAAATTCATGGTTTACATGAAAGTTTCAGATAATGTGTGTTTCATTAAATAATAAATATGCAACAAATCAATAATAAAATGCCACTTGTAAACAGATTACAATGACATTTTCAAGAATCTGCAATGCATAGAATAATAAAATATAAAAGTCAAGCAGAGAACTCAAACTTTTTTTCCTACTGTATTTTTATGAATGTTTGATGGTGATGTCATAGAAATATTAAAACTTGAATCTCATGAAAATGTCAAGGATTTCTTAAGAAATGATTGGTTTTTAAAAAATTATTAACTTAAAGGTTTAAGTGGATGACATTCATATACTTGAAAGTTTTTATTTTTATTTCCTTATGGAGGGAATGAGTCCTTGTCCCTTCCTTCCCCAAAATTCAGAAGAAAAATGTTTTTCTAACATAATACTCCTTTTTTCTATGATTATATGCTCTTTTTTGGTGTAGAAATAAGTCATTAAGAGAATATAATTTTCCTGGTATAGCAGATAAAAGGTCTATTCTAACCCAACTCTTTTTGATTCAATGGTGTCCTTAGATCTTTTCACTTGTGACCTTTCCTAAGCTAGGACTGAAAAGGTTCTTAGTTTGGGAAATGTAATTTTGACCTCTTGGGGAGGTACCCATGAGTATAAACTAGATATACAATAACTGCTTGGTCCTTCACTTTAGTGTGTAAAAAAAAAAAACTTGAAAGAAGAGATGATTTTAAATACAAAAAGAAAATAAAGCCAAAACAAATTAATAAAAAACAACAACCTTAACTTATAAATCTTCCTCTCAGAAATTCTCTGATATAGTATTTTGTTTCAAAAGTAAAATCAACATCATGTCAAAAGAAGGTTTTATAGTATTGTAACTTCTATTTGACATTGTCACCAATTAATCCCATCCCTTCTTTTTTAGTGAGGCCTTCAACAACTGTATAATGTTGAAACAACAAAGTCCTGGGTTCAAATTCTGCTTCTGATGTAAACTGTTCTATCCTGGGTAAGTTACTTAAGTTCTCACTGCTCTTGTAAAGTTTAAGTTGCAGTGAAGATGCTGACTTGCATTAATAAAGGCAATTTCCTCTTCTAGCATTGCCTCATAAAAGTGAAAGCACAAGTTCAGCCCCTACACGTTTTCTTTTGTAAATGAGGAGAATGAGAAATGCAGAGATTGATGAAGTTGTGAAGACAGAGGTGAAGGACCAGTAAACTAGATATTAGGATGATATACCTTGTTTCAGAATAACTATGCAACAAGGAAAAGTAGGGAACTGGTAAATATCGTACATTTTCATAGTTGGAATCTTATTGGTCAATTAGATTAATTCCTCTAATTTACAGATGGAGAAACCAAGGCCCAGAAGGATACCCAAGATTATACAGATAGTAAGTAGTACAGGTGGGATTCAAACTCATGTCCAGTAGTCTTTCTTTTGTATCATATTGCTTCCTAAAATGCTTAATTGTGCTTAATGACTAATTTAATTTTCTTTTCTAATTTTAACAAGCTTAATAATTAATTATCTCTTCCACACTGGTCAAAGCTTCCCCTTACACCTGGTCTCCAGAATTTTCTCAATTCAATAATATCCCTTCTGTGGGAATGGCAGCTAGGTAGTACATAGTAGCTGGGTTCAGAGTCAGAAAGACCTGAATTCAAATTTGGTCTCTAACATAGTAGCTGTGTGATTGTGGAGCAAGCCATTTAAGTCCTATTTACTTTAGTTTTCTCATCTGAAAAATAAGGATGTTAATAGCACTTACCTCCCATGGCTATTGTGAGGATTAAATGAGATAATAATTATAAAGTTCTTAGCAGAGGACCTGGAATATAGTGAGCAATTGTGCTACATAAATGTGAACTATTATTGTTTTGTGAAAAAAGAAGAAATGACCAGAAGGAAGATAAAAAATTTGAGTTGTACCTCCCTTTTTAGATTCACATTAATCAAATTTAATATAAGGAAGGCAATATTTCCCTTATTTCTCTTTCAAGTGACATCTTTCTATTTTAATGGATACTTTCTAGTGAAATAGATATTTTTCTTGGACAGTAGATCCTTTTAATGTTCCTTAAATTATATTTTCCAGTAATCCTGCTTTAAAAAAAACATAATTTTAAATAAAATTGAAGTAGCCAGGTGGTGCAGTAGATAAAACACTGGGCCTAGATGCAGGAAAACCTGAATTCAAATCTAGCGACTGACATTTATTAGCTGTGTGACCTTGGGCAAGTAACTTAATTCTGTTTGCTTCAGTTTCTTCAACTGTAAAATTGGGATAATAATAGCACCTACCTTCCAAGATTATTATGAAAATCAAATGACATAATATCTGTGAAGTGCTTAACAGTGCCGGCACATAGCAGGAACTACATAAATTCTAATTATTATGATCAATTATACACTCATTTATATTGTGCCTATCATTTTAAGGCTGCATAAAGCTGAGTGATTTATAGGCCTTGACAAAAAAACCACAAAAACTATCTTTTTCATAAAATTAACTTTCATAATTTTGTTCAACCTCTCTAAATTTAAAGAGGTATAATCTGACCTTCTTCTGAATTGTATATGAATAGATGAAGGGTGTGAGCTGGAGGACAAAGAAGTAAGGATGGAATGTGAATAAATAATAATAATGTTAATAACAATAAAGTCCTGGTAGCTGAATGGTTAACATTATGGTCTTTAAGAGTTATAAATCACAATTAGACTACATGGAATGCTGAGTCATGGAAAATGTACTTCAAATCATATTTCTGATGAACAGTAACCATCAGTAACCTTGGAAGAATATTATGCTCCATAAAAAATATTACAGAATCATAGAAATGAAAGCTGAAAAATGTTCTCATACAGCATTGGGTTATTTGGCACATTCTTAGGCTATACAGAAATGTTCCTTGCAGCAAGCTCTCTGATTCTTTGTCCTATTCTTTAAAAATATTACTCTAAGAGGACGGCTCATCTATATAGTGTAATGGATGTCTATTCGTAGTCTAAAAATGTCAACAGAAAAAAATTTTCTTTTCTTAATACCACAGTATAGAAGAGGTCTGAATGGAATCTTCACCCTGGAATACCCTGGAGATGTTTCTGAGAGATTGATATTGAGTGATCACCACTATTGTACTCTGGATTTGTTGGTTCAATTGATGCAACAGAAACAATTCTGAAACACTAGGACATAAGGTTAAGAAAGTTAAGGAAAAAGAAAAAGAAGGGAAATAACATGGTAGAGACTATGTGTGCTGCCTTGGATGGGGCGATAGTCATTTTCCCATATTTATGAGGAAATCAGTATAGCCAATGAGCAACTGCTTTTGCCCTGTGCAGTGAAGAACTCTGTGTCAGTGATATATGTAGAACCATCATCTGAGGCTGTCTTACCATTACTAGTATTTATCTGTGTCAGGTGGAGAAGTGCATTGTCTAGACTGGAAACTGACCCATTGAAACTGAGTGATATCTTTATCTCCACCATCTGCTTTCCTAAAAAATGACATGAGTGACTATAATTGCCATCCCATGTTCCCCTATGGCAGTGGCAGAAAGGAGATTTAAATTAAGCAACTGAAATTCCTAATGTGCAACTCTTCTTTTCAGCCCCAACTTCAACCCAGGAACTACAAGCAAGCAAGCAGAGAGTGAGGTTGCACCCCGCTGGTTTGGGAATTGAGATTTGTTGCATTTTCTACTACTGGGACTGCTACTGCCAATATGACCATGCTTTTTACTAATTAAGCTGTTCTGCTTTTGATTGCAGTAGGAGGGCTGAGAGATTTGTTAACACAGCTGGATGTGAGAGGGAATAGAGAATTTCCAGGACTATTTATTTGTGTAGAGTTTCCTATTCTGGGGTCAGAGAATTTTCTTTCTTTCCTTTCTCTCCTTCCTTTTCACCCTCCTTCTCTCTCTCCTTCTCTCTCTCTCTCTTTCTCTCTCTCTCTCTCATTATTTATCTCTCTCTATGTCTCTTGTTCTCCGTGTGTCTTTTTCTCTTTCTTTCTGTAGCTCTATTCCCTCCCCTGTTTAATAGCATTTCATTTTTCCCAATTATATGCAAAGGTAATTTTCAAAATTCATTTTTGGTAAGATTTTGAATCCCAAATTTTTTCTTTCCTTCCTTCTCTTACCCCACTCTACCCCAAGACAGAAAACAATCCAGTATAGATTATACATGTACATGTATTTAAAACATATTTCCATATTATTCATGTTGTAAAAGAAAGACCAGAACAAAGAGAAAAAGCTCTGAAAGAAAAAGAAAAGGTGAAAATAGTATGCTTAGATCTACATTCACTTCTCACAGTTCCTTCTCTGGATGCAGTTGGCATTTTCTATCACAACTCCATTGGCATTGTCCTTATCATTGTATTGCTGAAGATAGCTAAATCTATCATGGTTGATCATCATACAATCTTATTGTTGCTGTATACAATGTTTTCCTGGTCCTGGTTACCTCATTAAGCATCAGTTCATAAAAGTCTTTCTAGGCTTTTCTGAAATTTACTTATCATTACTTATAGAACAATAGTACTCCATTACATTCATATATCATAACTTATTGAGCCATTCTCCAATTGATGGGCATCAAATTAAATTCTAATCTCTTGCTACCACAGAAAAAGCTATCTATAGCTGCATTTGCAATCCTATATTTTTTGTTTCATGCATTTAAAGACATTACTTTGAGAAGATGTTTAACTATATTTCAATATAATTTTTTTCCTTTGTCATCTTTTCTAGTCTTTGTTGTGCATTGAAAAGTATTACTTGAGAAAGGGTCCATAAGATTCACTGCCAATGGGGCACAAAAAGATTAAAAAAACCCAAACAAATGCTGTTCTAATGTCAATAATTTTCAAAACACCAAAGACCAAAATGAATGATAATAAAAACAATCACCAGAGTAAATCAGTTTAAAAGTATCAGTTTTCTTATCTAGTCTGCTTTTTCTTCTATAAACAAGTGAGTGGGATAAAATTTACATGATAAAAGAATTGTAAGGGGAACTCTATGAGGTGATAAAAATAATTTGCTTCCAAAGTAGTAGCTTGATATCTATTTTAGTAAAACTTAAGCTCCTTGAGGGTAGGATCTATTTCATTTTTGTTTTTGTATTCCTGTTCCCTCAATATAGTAGTCATCTCATAAATGTTTCTTGAATTGAATTAGTACATAATATAGTCTTTAAAAAATTGTCCTTCAAAATCACCTCTGGATCTAAGTTTCTCCTTTGTTAATCCTCTCATGTTCTCTTTCAATTATTCCTGAAAACTCCTTGAGAATCCATAATGTTCCTGGGGCTTTAGTACAATACAATGATTGACACCATGACTGTAGCACAGGCATTAACAAATGCAGAAAGGAGAGGCAAGAGAAAAAGATAAAAAAAAAAATCACTGAGCACTTTCTATTGTCATACTTAGCTGGAATGTGAGCTGGTCCAGATATAGCCCCTCTTATGATGACACTGGGTTTTACATTTTTCACATTATAAAGAAATGTGTGAGCACTTTCTTACTTGAAGTGGTATAAAAAGATGAAACTTTGCGAACATGCACATACAAATCATTTACTAACTTTTCTGAAGTTTTTCTTCATTTTTTCTTATTTCAATTATCATTACATGACTGAATCTGGATTCTCCTATCTAATTCTTAAAGTAATATTTCAATAGGATGTTTATGTTATAATTCACAGTGGGAAAATTCCTTTCTTCTCAAGCACATGGAGATAAATGATATAGCCACTGTTGTTCTGTTTTTTTTTTATATAGATTAAAGATTAATACATTTTTCTCTGAATAATCAGGATATTGTCTCATCCTAAAGATGTGCCTAAATAATTACAGAAAAAAGATACCAAAATTGGTGATTACACCTGAATGAAATTCCCCATATTTTTTTAAATTGCCTATTTGTATTTCTGAAGCTGATATTAAAATGTGTTGCCATCATCAATGATTTTGTCCAAGATCACAAGTATGAGATTCAAAATGGATAAATTAGCCCAAAATGGAAAGGAGATTTTTCTTTTAAGCTTTGGCCAAAGAGTGTGTTTTCTGCATTGTTAGTAATTGCTGTCATGTATCTGATAGATCATGTATGAATCCAGAAAGAGACTTGATATGAAAATGAGCTAGTAAGTAGTAATGTAGGGTAGATATTGCTGTGTTTGTTGGGTACTGTCATACCCTCTACCCTTACCTGGTTATATGAAATATGTTTATGTTTATATAAAATACATAAATACATATGCAGAAATGGATATCTATATCTCTATATATGAGTAACTATCTATATATATTTTTATCTATGTATCTATCTATCTGAATCCCAGAGTACAAACTATCTTCATCAGTTCATCAGTGCAGATTAGTAGCTCACTTGAAACTTTTTTTCCTGAGGCAATTGGAGTTAAGTGACTTGTCCAGGGTCACACAGCTAGGAAGTGTTCAGTGTCTGAGACTAGATTTTAACTCAGGTCCTCCTGACTTCAGGACTGGTGTCTATCCATTGCACCACCTAGTTGCCCCTGAAACTTATTATCTTAATGTTTTTTTGCAGCACAAAAAGGGTGACATCTATGATCTTGTAGTTTATTAGAAGCAAGATTTGAACTTAGGTCTTCCTTGAGCTCAAAGGCTGGTCCTCTATATACTACCTTTTATGTTTTTCATGGAACAACTAGGTCTAGGCACAGTAGAGAGAGCAGTGGACTTGGTTCCAAGAAGACTCATCTTCCTGAATTCAAATCCAGCCTCAGACATTTACTAGCTGTGTGACCCTGGGCTAGTCATTTAACCCTGTTTGCCTCAGTTCCTCATCTGTCAAATAAACTGAAGAAGGGCATGATGAACTCCAATATCTTTGCCACAAAAACCCGAGTGGAGTCATGAAGAGCCAGACACGACTGAACAACGACATACCATGCACAATGTAGGCATTTAAAAACAGTGTTTATTGATCTGGATTAAATGGAAAGCTAAGGGCTATAGAGATGAATGATTAAATGACTTCCCCAGAACCATACACAGAACCAATACTTAGAGATAATGTTAGAAATCAAATTTCCCCAATTCACGAAATAAGGGTTTTTCCTCCTAACTCTCTTTGCCTCTTGAAAAATTTTAATGAGATTTAAAGGTATTTTAATAGAATTTTGAATAAGACTCTGAACATGTTTTGCAAATATTTAATTTCTTTTAGTAAGAGTAATTTACCTGTTGATATACTAGTTTGCTGTTTAAACTAAACTGATATTCAATCCTCATTCCCAACTCCAAGCAATAATTCTATTAATGAATAGTAAACACTTGGCTCCTTTGATCAAATATCTTTAATTTTTTTTTCATTTTCTCTTATAACATTAAGTCTTGAAGTTTTGGGTTTGTACCTCAAAGTTAAGCTATTTAAGTTAAGAACAAGTGGTACATTTACAAAATTAACCTACTTTTCTATTTTAGACAAATTTACTTAAAAGTTTTACTGAAAAGATTGGGTCTTTTCTTCTATCTACCTCCAAAGGAAATGATAAAAACAAGCATCTAAATTATACAATACTGATTTGTAGAATATGTGCTTTCCTATTCTCTACTGAATAAAATTAGATATGTTCTCTATTAGTTGCCCTGTTCTCTAAATCAAGGAACAGTACATATGTCTTTATAATCAAGTGATACACTTTTGTCATTGGTCTAATTTAATATTTTCCCATATTTCTATAATGAGTTCAGTTCTTAGAATCTTCTTTTCCTTGTAATTTCTGTGTAAGTCATACTTTTGGTTGAATCAATGAGGATATTATTGAGTTAAAAAAGATTCAGAAGTATAAGAGATTTAAAAAAGTCATTACTGGTAAATATTTCCAATTTATCAAGTATTTGATTAGTAAGTTGTGCTATGTCAATATTAGAATGCTGGGGTTTTTAATAGTGTAGCTACATCTTTGTATGTAAGTAAATAAGCAAGCCATGATCAATATAATTCAGGAAAAAAGCCCCAATATTAAAAGAAAGGAGTTATGTTTCTTTCCTGATTATCAGTCTTTATTGAGTTTATCACCTTTTCCTTTTTCTTGCATAAAAAGACTTTTTGTATTCATTTACTCATTTATTCACTTTCACTTTCATTACTTCAATGAGATAGAAAAATAAATGAGAAATGATATCTCTCTCGTAGAAGCTTATATTAAAAACCGCATGTAAATTTGAGTTATTATCATAATTATTATCACCATTGTTTCTATCACAAATTACTCAAGAGATTGGCAGGAATGTATGATAAAATTTCATTGTCTTATACTGACCATGGAGCACCCTCTTCCTTCCTTTCTACTGTCCAGTAACTCCCCCTGATCAAAATCTGATCTCAGAAAAGTATTTTATATCAGTTAGTTATATGTATTATTGTCAATTTAAAAGTTTTCTTTCCCACTGGTATATATAATTTATAACTTTTCTTTAACTATGAAATAGGTTTTGTGTTTGTAAAAAAAAAAAAAAACCCAACAATTCATGCATTAGCTAACAAGAGAGAATTTTTAGTGGGTAGGAGACCATTTCTAGTCTCCTGAAATAACGCCACTTAGTCATAGCCTTCTCTATTAATGCTAAGACTTTTTCTTTCTTTTTTTTCAATGAAAAGATCTTTACTCATCCCCTTTAAAAAAAAAAAAAAAACAAATCACATGTATCAAGTAATGGAACTCTCTCACCTTCTAGCCTGTATTCTTTTTGTTTTGAGTTTTATTTTTCCAATATGAAGTTGCTCCTCTTTTAATTGGAGTGTGAATGCTGAACATTTATACTTTATATTTTGTTCTCTTATATTATAAATCAATAAAATAAAATTAGTTAAGCTATGCCCTACCTTGTCAGTGTGAAATTTACATCAAATATTCACCCCTCTGCCAACCACATTTAATTGAACCTTTCTACCTTGGGAAACTGTCAGAACTGCTTTGCTACTCAATTTTTTCTTCTTGCATTATACATTACCTCAGATCAGTAATTCTTTGGATATAAATTTTCTTTTGATTTGATGTAGAACTTGCCATGGTTATTTCTCTTATATTTAAATTTTCCTTTGAAGTGCTACTGACTCCTAGACCCTATTCAATATGTATTTTAGATGAGGAATTTTTACATGATATCCGATTAATGAATTAATGAAAATTGAGGGGAATTTGCTATGTGAATAGTAAGTTTCTAAAAATTAAGCATTAAGAAAATGATTTTTACATGACAATTCAATTTTTGTTTTGGTAAGTGAGAAATTCTTGATTAGAAAGTAACCTGGGTAAGGGGAGGGAGTTAAAAGGAAATAAATTATCATAAAATTACCTTGCCAAAAATATATTGGGGTTTAATCTTTTCTTTTTCATGGCTATTGCTCTATCATAATTGGTAGATATAAGATTTTAAGGAGGCAGTATGTCCACCAGTGATGGCCTCATAAATAAAAGAGATAATCTTTTCAGAATTTTTCTCTATACAATCACAGAATAATGGAATAGTATAGAAGAGATATTAAAAATCATGAATCCAATTTTCCCATTCAATTACAAGACTCCCTTCTATATGTGTAGTCATATAAAATGCTTAAATATTTATTGTCATGGGATAGAGCAGACCCTTCCCCTCACCAATTACTAGTATTTTTCCCCAATCACATGTAAAAATAATTTTCAACATTAATTTTCATAATATTTTGGATTCTATTTTTCTTCTTCCTTCCTTCCTTCTTCTCCTTCTCAGCAAGATAGCAAGCAATCTGATATAGGTTAAACATCATTTGAAACATATTTCCATATTAGTCATGCTGTGAAAGAAAAATCAGAACAAATGGAAAAAACCATGAGAAAGAAACAACAACAACAACAACAACAACAGAAAATAATAATCTTTGATCTGCATTCAGTCACCATAGTTCTTTCTCTGGGTGTGAATTGCATTTTCCATCACAAGTATATTGGAATTGTCTTGGATCCCTGCAAGATTAAATCTTAAAATATAAAGTAAACAACTCAAATCACATAAAATCATCAATTATTTGATAAAAAATGGTGACAAAATATAATAAATGGTCCATTGGGAAGAATAACTGCATCTAATATAATTGACAAAAATCTAATCTCTTTTATTTAAGAAACTGAGATATATGTAAGGCCCATTCACTAGCATACATTTAAAGCAAGGTTCTTAGCATTGTTTATCATGGACTGTTTGGAAATGTGGTGAAATCTATAGACACCTTTTCAGTATGTTTTTAAACAGAAACACACACACACACACACACACACAATAAAGTGACCTCATGTGCCAATATATAACCAAACATTCTGCCTTAGTACTTCCCTACCTCTCTGCCATCAAGAAGAAGGTATGCTTTTATTGTCTAAGACCATTAGATGTTTTTAACTGCACAACATAAAATATATGAAATTACAAAGAAAAGCAATTATATTGAAATAATTTTAAAATATATTGAAAAGTTTGCAGACCCCAGATTAAATAACTCTTGATTTTAAAAAATTCAAAAGAATAATTGTGAACTCTACAAAATTATTTATTAACATGTCTAAATCACAAATAGAGAAATGTGAATTAAAATCAACTTTGAAGTTTTACCTTACAATCTGAAAATTTACAAGCTTGACAAATAAAGGAGACATAATGTTGGAGGGATATTGTGAGAAGACAGGCATAGCCATGCGTAGTTCTTTGATCCATGAACTGGTCTACCAACTGTTGATCTTAATTTGGAATTAAATGAAAGAAGTGACTAAGTTGTTTATACATTGGTCAAGTAGTCTTTTTGGCCATATATCCCAAGAAAGTGAAAGATTGGAATAAAGATCCAATGATACATGAACTTACCTAAGGCCAAACTGTGTTAACAAGGAACTGAACACAAAGTGGGTGCTTATCATTTGAAGAATGCCTAGGAAAGGAGATGTGGGAAAGAAATCAAAATTATGGAAATATAATCTAAATCCAAGGAACTAAGAGAAATGTGGGGGGAATTTTATAAACTAATCCAGAATAAAATAAGCAGAAACAAAGAAATAATGCACACAATAACTACAGCAATGTCAAGGAAAAGATCATTAAAAGGAAACAAGTATAAGTAAGTAAAAAATCTGTTATAGTCCTAGGTACCAGAAGCATAATTCTCTTCATGGTATGTGTAGGGGAATATTAGAACATGATGTTGTATGCATTGATAAATGGGGTCACTATATTGTATGTTTTTGTTTTGTATTTTTCTTTGTTATAAAGAAGATTTTGATCTTGATATGTGGGGATGCATTTTTATTTACTTGCTTATTTCCCCAAAATGATTGTTAATTAAAAACAAAAGTCCAAAAAAAAAAAAAGAAAAAAGAAAGCCATATATAAAAAAATCACTTTGAAATACAATGATCTTCCTAGTCAGGAGTTGGAGCCAAGATGACCTGGTAAAGTCAGGAAGGTGCTCAAGCTCTCCCACTTTGCCTCAAAAGTCACATGAAATCAAACCTTAGAACAGTGACAGAAGGAAACCATTCTCCAGCTCAAGATAGACTGAAAAAAAATTAAAGAAAGGTCAGTCTCCCTGGGTTGAAAACAGTATTCAGCCCAGATCAGATAGATTCTGGGAAAGCTTATGAGAGGTCTTAATTACAGTAAGTCACCAATTAAGACCTTCAGCCTTGGCTCAGTAGAAGAGCAAATCAGGGAGGCAACTACCAGTCCCAGTTCAGAAGGCAAACTCTAGGGTACCTGTCTGTTTCCTGAAAAGAGCAAGCAAGACTATCTCTTACAAACACAAGGGGCCCCTGAGCTCAAAGTCAAGACTCAGACACATCATTTAGGAAAACTGCCCCAATATTCTAGAAACAGAGAACGAATCCATCATCAATCACTTCTGGAAAGAGATCCCATAAGGAACACTCCAAAGAATATTGTTGTGAAACTCCAAAACTATAGTCTATAGTTATGTATATAGATATAGATATAGATATATAGATATATATATATATATACATATATATTAAGGACTGGGTAGAAAGAGAGAACAAAAGTAAATACAAGGGAGAAAATTGGATAAAAGGAAATACAAAGTTGGTCATTATAACTGCTAATGTGAATAGGATGAACTCTTCCATATAACAGAAGCAAATAGCAGATTGAATTAAAAATGAGAATCCTACAAAATGTTGTTTACAAGAAACATATTTAACACAGAGAGACATATAAAGAGTAAAGGTAAAAGGCTGAAACAGAATTTGTTATGCTACAACTAGAGTAAAAAAAAAAAAGCAGGGATACCAATTCTGGTCTCAGATGAAGCAAAAGTAAAAATAGATGTTATTAAAAGAGATAAGAAGGGATAGTAAATATTGATAAAAGTTATCATAAATAATGAAGTAATATAAATACTAAATATGTATGCACCAATTGGTATAGCAGGCAAATTCCTAGAGATTTTAAGCCAGTCACAGGAAGGAATAGAAGCAAAACAATTTTAGTGGGAGACCACAACCTTCCTCATTCAGAATCAGAGAAATCTAATGACAAAATAAACAAGAAAGAAACTAGGGAGGTTAATAGGATCATAGAAAACCTAGCTATGATAGACCTCTGGAGAAAATTGAATAGAGACAGAAAGTAATATACCTCAGCAGAACATGGCTTCTGAACAAAAATTGACTGTATTAGGGTATAAAAACCTTACAATCATTTACAGAAAGGCAGAAATACAAATATCCCCTTTTCAGACCACAATGTGATAAAAAATTATATTCAGCAAAGGGCCAGGGAAAGATAGAATAAACATTAATTGGTAATTAAATAATATAATTCTAAAGAAAGAATGAGTCAAACAATAAATCACAGAAACAATCCATAATTTCATTCCAGAAAATGACAATAATGAGACTACACACCAAAACTTATGGGATGCATCCAAAGCACTTTTTAGGGGACATTTTATATTTCCAGATAGTTACATAAATAAAATGAAGATGAAATCAATGAATTAGGCATGCAACTAAACAAGCTAGAAACAGAACAAATTAAAAACCCCCAATTAAATACAAAATTAGAAAATTTGAAACTCAAAAGAGAGATTAATATAATAGAAACTAAGAAAACTTTTGAACTAATAAGCAAAACTAAGAATTGGGTTAATTTGATCAGAAAAAGGAAAGAAAAAAGGCAAATCACGTGTCAAAAATGAAAGGAGTGATCTTACCAACAAGAAAAAAGAAATTAAAGCAATAATTAGGAGCTATTTTGCCCAATTATATGGCAATAAATCTGATAATCTAACCAAAATGATTGAATATTTATAGAAATATAAATTTCCCAGGTTAACAGAAGAGAAAATAAAATACTTAAATATTCCTATTAACAAGGAAATTGAATAAGTCATTAATGAACTCCCTAAGAAAAAATATGCATAGCCAGATAGAATTCTGCCAAAGTGAATTCTACCAAACATTTAAAGAGTAATTCAATTCCAATACTATTTAAACTACTTGGAAAAAATAGGTCAAGAAAGAGTAATGTAAAATTCTTTCTATGGCACAAATATGGCATTGATAACTAAACCAGGAAGGGCCAAAAGAGAGAAAGAAAATTACAGACCAATCTCCCTAATGAATATTGATCCAAAAATTTTAAATAATATATTAGCAAAGAGATTACAGAAAATCATGAGAAATATAATAAACTATGATTTAGTGGAATTTATACCAGGAATGCAAGGCTGGTTCAATATCAGAAAAACTATTACTGTAGTCGACTATATCAATAAAAAAATCAACAGAAAACATATGATAATCTCAATAGATGAAGAAAAAGCTTTTAACAAAATACAGTACCTATTTCTATTAAAACATTAGAGAACATAAAGATGAAGAAAGCTTTCCTTAAAATAATAAGCAGTATCTATATAAAACCTATGACAAGCTTAATTTGTAATGGACAGAAGCTGGATGCATTCCCAATAAGATCATGGGAGTAACAAAGATGCCCATTATCACTATTATTATTGAATATTGTACTAGAAATATTGACT
The DNA here is from genome assembly GCA_023553655.1 of Myrmecobius fasciatus. Classification (NCBI taxonomy): domain Eukaryota; kingdom Metazoa; phylum Chordata; class Mammalia; order Dasyuromorphia; family Myrmecobiidae; genus Myrmecobius; species Myrmecobius fasciatus. Next base: position 26,028 of record JAJPUD010017658.1, read on the forward strand.
TTAGCAATAAGAAAAGAAAAAGAAATTAGAAAAATTAGAATAGGCAATGAGGAAATAAAACTATCACCCTTTGCAGATGATATGATGATATACTTAAAGAATCCTAGAAAATCATCCAAAAACCTATTGGAAACATTTAACAGCTTTAACAAAATTGCAGGATATAAAATAAACTCATACATAATTTATATATTAATGATAAAGCTGATCAGCAAAATTCCACTTAAAATTACTATAGACAAAATAAACTGAGGGTCTGCCTGTGAAGACAAACACAAGAACTATATAAACACAATTACAAAGCACTTCGCATACAAATAAAATCAGCTCTAAACAATTGAGAAAATATCAATTGCTCTTGGGTATGCTGAGGTAATATATAATAATGACAATTCTGCCTAAATTGGTTTACTTGTTCACTGCCAATCAAACTGCCAAAACATTATTTTTATAGAAAAAAAGTAATAATAAAATTCTTCTGGAAGAACAAAAGGTCAAGAATATCAAGGGAATTAGTGGGAAAAATGCAAAGAATGATGTCTTAGCATTACTAAATCTTAAAGTATATTATACAATAGCAGTAACCAAAACCATTCAGTACTGGCTAAGAAATAAAGTGGTGCATCAGTGGAATAGATTAGATACACATGACACAATAACCAATGCTTAGAGCAATCTAGTATTTGACAAATTCCCAAACTCCAGCTTCTGAAATAACAATTTGCTGATAAAAATTGCTGGGAAAACTGGAAAAGACCTTGGCAAAGACCTATATCTCACATCCCTTACCAAAATATGAGTAAAATGGACACATGATATTGGCATAAATGATTATACTATAAACAAATTAGGAGAACAAGGGATAATTTACCTATCAGATCTTTGAGAAGGGAGGAATTTATAACCAAAGAAGAACAAGAGGACAACTGTGATTGGATTAATTTAAAAAGGTTTCACACAAAAAATGTTTGTGACCACCCTTATTGTAGTGGCAAGAAACTGAAAACTGAGTAGATGCCCATTAGTTGGAGAATGGCTGAATAAGTTATGGTATATGAATGTTTAGATCTTATTTTTCTATAAGAATCGATCAACAGGGTGATTTCAGAGAAGTCTGGAGAATCTTACATGAACTGATGCTAAGTAAAATAAGCAGAACCAGAAGATAATTATACATAAAAAAGCAAGATTATATGTTGATCAGTTTTGATGGACATGGCTCTCATCAACAATGAGAAGATTCAGGCCATTTCCAATGGTATTGTGATGAAGAAAGCCATCTACACACAGAGAGAAGACAGTAGGAACTGAATGTGGACCACAACTTAGTATCATCACTTTTTTTGTTGTTGTTTGCTTGCATTATGTGTTTTTCTTATTTTTTCCTTTTTGATCTGATTTTTTCTTGTGCAGCATGATCATTGTAGAAATATGTATAGAAGAACTGCACCTGTTTAACTTATATTGAATTACTTGCCATCTGTGGGAGAGTGTGGAAGAGAGGAGGAAAAAATTTGGAACACAAGGTTTTGAAAGGATTAATGCTGAGAGTTATTCATGCATATGTTTTGAAAAAAACTGTAATAAAAAATAAAAAAAAAGAATAGGAAAAAAATTGCACAAAGAAAACCACCAGAAACAATATTAAAAGTACAAAGCTGGGAAAAAATCTTTACAGTATTTCTGATTAAGGTATCATTTTAAAATATATAAAGAATTGTGTCAAATTTATAAGAATGCAAATCATTCCCTAGTTGATAAATGGTCAAAAGATATAAACAATTTTCAGCTGTCAATTTTTTTAAAATTTTATTTAAAATTTTATTTTTTTTATTAAAACTTTTTATTTGCAAAACATATGTGTGGATAATTCTTCAACATTAACCCTTACAAAGCTTTCTGTTACAAATTTTTCCCCCTACTCCTCACCCCTCCCCTAGGGGCAGGATATCCACTACATGTTAATTATGTTAAAATATTTGACAAATCGAATATACGTATACATATTTCACACATCATTTCTGTGCAAGAAAAATTGTATCTACAAGAAAGAAAAATCAGAGAAAGGAAACACAATGCAAGCAAACATCAATAGAGAGCATGAAAATGTTATGTTGTGGTCCACATTTCACAACCTCTCTCTGGGTGTATATGGCTTTCTTCACTGAACAATTGGAACTGGTTTGAACCATTTCATTGTTGAAGAGAGCCATGTCCCTCAGAATTGATCATCATATAGTGTTGTTGCCGTGTATAATGATCTCCTGGTTCTGCTCATTTCGCTCAGCATCAGTTCATGTAAGTCTCTCCGGGCCTTTCTGAAATCATCCTGCTGATCGTTTCTCACAGAACAATAATTTTCCATAACATTCATATACCATAATTTGTTCATCCATTCTCCAATTGATGGGCATCCATTCAGTTTCCAGTTTCTAGCCACTACAAATAGGGCTGCCACAAACATTCTTGCACATGTGGGGCCCTTTCCTTCCTTTATGATTTCTTTGGGAGATAAGCCCAATAGAAACACTGCTGGGTCAAAGGGTATGCACAGTTTGATAACTTTTTGAGCATAGTTCCAAATTGCTCTCCAGAATGGCTGGATCCATCCAGTTCCACCAACAATGCAACAGATGTCAAAATTAAAGCTATTTAAATATGGAAAAGGTGCTTTAAATGTCTATTTATTAGAGAAATGCAAATTAAAATAACTCTGAGATACCACTTCACACCTTTTAAATTGGCTAAGATGGGGGGGGGGGCAGAGCCAAGATGGCGGAGTGAAAAGGTGACTTTCTGCCTCTCCTCCGATCTTCTCTCAAATCAACAATAAAATAAGCCTCTGAACTGATCTTCAAGTCAACAAACTCAGAAATATTTGGGCACGGCTCTCTGGAGAACTTCATATCAGGTTAGTCGGACTCGGACAGAGAGATAAATAGACGACCCCTGTGCAGGCCGGAAGTGAGGGTGGGGCTCAGCTCAGCTCATCATGGAAGAAATTCCAAACTCCAAACTCCAAATTCCAAACACCTGGAGTTTATCTGAGGCACTCCGGACACTCTGCCCTGATTAGGGAAAGGTGTTCTGGCAGACTTGCCTTGTTTAAGGAGTAATTCGGACTTAGTCCTAGCCCCCACCGGCCCAGCACCTTAAGTCAACTCGCCGAAGTGCCCCAGGGCAAAGCGTCTTCAGCCGAGGTTTTTTTTTCCCCTACCTTAAAGAGATATCCACTCTGTCTAAAAAAAAAAAAAATGATGAAGAAGCAAAAGAGAGCTCTCACCATAGACAGCTTTTATCAAGGCAAAGAAAGGACCTCAGATACAGAGGTTTCTTTAGACAAAAATCCAGAAAAAAACAGCAAGGACCATCACTGGTCCCCATTTCAAAAGGCCTTTCTGGAAGACTGCATAAAGAACCTCAAAAGAGAGCTGGAGGATAAATGGGAAAATAAACTGAAATCAGTGCAAGAAGGATACAGTATCTTGCAAGAAGGATATGATGCTCTGCAAAAGAGATATGAAAAAGACACCAATTTATTAAAAAATAAAATTAGTGAAGTAGAAAAAGAGTGCAGTGAACAAATTGGCCAGTTACAAAAGGAACTTAAAAAGGTAACTGAAGAAAACAACAATTTAAAAATAAGAATTGAACAAATGCAAGTGAATGACTCACTAAGACTTGAAGAATCAGTCAAACAAAAACAAAAAAATGAAAAATTAGAAGAAAATATGAAATATCTCCTAGGAAAAACAACTGACTTAGAAAATAGATCGAGGAGAGACAATCTAAGGATTATTGGACTTCCTGAAAGCCATGATCAAAAAAAGAATCTAAACACTATCTTCCAGGAAATCCTGAAAGAAAACTGCCCTGAGATTGTAGAATCAAAGGGCAAAATCACCATTGAAAGAATTCACCGATCACCTCCTGAAAGAGACCCCAAAATTAAAGCCCCAAGGAATATCATGGCTAAATTTCAGGACTATAGCACCAAGGAACAGATTCTGCTATCAGCTAGAAAGAAACAATTCAAATACCGAGGATCAATAATTAGAATCTGTCAGGATGTGTCAGCTTCCACACTGAAGGATCGCAGGGCTTGGAACCAGATATTCCGAAGGGCAAAGGAACTTGGATTACAGCCAAGAATAACCTATCCAGCTAGAATGAGCATTATCCTCCAGGGAAGAAGATGGTCATTCAATGATATAGGTGAATTTCACCTATTTCTAATGAAAAGACCGGATCTGAACAAAAAATTCGACATCCAAACACAGAACTCAAGAGATGCATAAAAAGGTAAAAAGGAAAGGACTCTTGAGAACTTTATTTTTACTAGGGGGATACTCAAAGTTTGGGGGTATAATTAACTAAATATGACTTTGATAATATGAAAAAGAGAACTAGAGGGGAAAAGGTTGTCATACTGGGGAAAAGAGGGAAAAAGTGGTAAAATAAGATCTAAAAAAAGGAGGTAAGAAAAGGTAAAATCACTTGAAGAGGCAAAGAAAACCTAATATAATTGAGAGAAAGAGGGGAGGGAGACGAGCACTGTGTAAATCTTACTCTCATCAGGTTGGGCTCTAAAAGTGTATATCAGACATTTGATTTCACATAGAAACTTGTCTGTTGCTAGAGGGAAGTGGGAGGGAAAGGAGGAAAAGTAAGGGACAAACTAATA
>JAJPUD010017659.1:0-30710 GCA_023553655.1 Myrmecobius fasciatus
CAAAGTGGCAGGATTCAAAATTAATCCACATAAATCATCAGCATTTTTATATATTACCAACAAAGTTCAGCAGCAAGAGATACAAAAAGAAATTCCATTCCAAATAGCAGATGATAAGATAAAATATTTGGGAATCTATCTGCCAAGGAAAAGTCAGAAACTATATGAACTAAACTACAAAACACTTTCCACACAAATAAAATCAGACCTAATCAATTGGAAAAATATTAAGTGCTCATGGGTAGACAGAGCGAACATAATAAAAATGACAATACTACCCAAACTAATCTACTTATTTAGTGCCATACCAATCAAACTCCCAAGAAATTATTTTACAGATCTAGAAAAAATAGGAGCAAAGTTCATTCGGAAGAACAAAAGGTCAAGGATTTCAAGGGGATTAATGAAAAAAAAGACAGATGAAGGTGGCCTCGCTGTACCAGATCTAAAACTATATTATAAAGCAGCAGTCCTCAAAACCGTTTGGTACTGGCTAAGAAATAGAACAGTCGATCAATGGCACAGAATAGGTTATCAGGACAACCTAGGCAATAACCTTAACAATCTAGTGTTCGCTAAACTCAAAGACCCCAGCTTTTGGGATAAATGCTCACTATTCGGCAAAAACTGCTGGGAAAATTGGAAACTAGTATGGAAGAAATTAGGGCTTGACCCATACCTAACACCACATACCAAGATAAGATCTAAATGAGTTCATGATCTAGATATATAAAGTGGGACTTTGTAAGCAAGTTAGAGGAACGTAATATAGTTTATCTCTCAGACCTGTGGAGATGGAATAAATTTATGTCCAAAGAAGATCTGTAACTCCTAATTGAACACCAGGTGGATAAATTTGATTATATTAAATTAAAAAGTTTCTGTACAAATAAAACAAATGGAGACAAGATTAGGAGGGAAGCATCAGATTGGGAAACCATCTTTACATTTAATGGTTCTGATAAAGGCCTCATTTCTAAAATGATAATGATAAAATATTATCTCATATATATAAGAATTCAAGCCACTCTTCAATAGATAAGTGGTCAAGGGATATGAACAGACAATTTTCAGATGATGAAATTAAAACCATCTCTAGTCATATGAAAAGTTGCTCCAAATCACTATTTATCAGAGAAATGCAAATTAAATCAACTCTGAGGTACCACTACACACCTGTCAGAATGGCTAAAATGACAGGAAAAGATAACGATGAATGTTTAAGGGATGTGGGAAAACTGGGACACTAATACATTGTTGGTGGAACTGTGAATGGATCCAACCATTCTGGAGAGCAATTTGGAGCTATGTTCAAAAAGTTGTCAAAATGTGCATACCCTTTGACCCAGCAGTGTTTCTACTGGGCCTATACCCCAAAGAGATCTTAGAGGAGGGAAAGGGACCCACATGTGCAAGAATGTTTGTGGCAGCCCTTTTTGTAGTGGCTAGAAACTGGAAACTGAAGGGATGCCCATCAATTGGAGAGTGGCTGAATAAATTATGGTACATGAATGTTATGGAATATTATTGTTCTGTAAGAAACGACCAGCAGGACGATTTCAGAGAGGCCTGAAGGGACTTGCATGAATTGATGCTGAGTGAAACGAGCAGAACCAGGAGATCATCATACACAGCAACAACAGTATTACATGATGATCAATTCTGATGGACATGGCTCTCTGCAACAAAAAATTGTCTCAAACCAGTTCCAATTGTTCACTGAAGAAAACCATATACACCCAGAGAGAGGGATATGAAATATGGACCACAATGTAACATTTTCATGATCTCTATTGACATTTGCTTGCATTGTGTTGCCTTTCTCTGATTTTCTTTTTTTTCTTGTAGATAGGATTTTCCTTGCATAACTTGTCAAGCATTTCAACATTATTAACATGTAGTCGACTTCCTGCCATGTAGGGGAGGGGAGGGGACTGGGGGTAAAATTTGCAATGGAAAGCTTTGTAAAGATCAATGCTGGGGAACTACCCATACATATGTTATACAAATAAAAAGCTTTAATAAAAACATTTTAAAAAATCAAATGAGAGACATTGAGAAAAATTAAAGAAAAAAACCTATGTATAAAAAAACCAAGATTATGAAAAAAAATTAACCAATTACAAAAGGAGATACAGAGTCTGAAAGATGAACATGACTCTTTGAAAATTAGAATTCAGCAAGGGAAAATCAATGAAGCTATATGAGACCAAGAAATAACAAAACAGAATATAAAGAATGAAAAATAGGGGCAGCCAGGTGGCCCAGTGGATAGAGCACCAGCCCTGAAGTCAGGAGAACATGAGTTCAAATCTGGTCTCAGACCCTTAACATTCTCTAGCTGTGTGACTTTAGGCAAGTCACTTAACCTCAATTGCCTCAAGAACAACAAGAAAAAAAAAGAAAAGAAAAAAATAGAACAGAATATCCTACATCTTACAAAAAATCCAACAAATATGGAGAATAGATTAAAAAGAGAAAACATAATAATTAAACTACTTGAAAGTTGTGATCAAAAAAAGAATCTTGATACCATAATGCAAGAAATAATCCAAGAAAATTGTCTTGAAATTATAAAACTGAGGAGAAACTGGAAATAGAAACAATCCACCAAATACCACCTCAAAGAGATCCTTTGTAGAAAACATATTGGAATATTATTGCCAAATTTTGAAACCCCCAGATCAAAGAGAAAATTTTGTAAGAAACAAGGAAAAAAACAATTCAAATATATTGGAACTATAATTAGAATTATACAGGATTTTATAGGAAATCACAGTAAAAGAGCACACATCCTGAATCATATATACCAGCAATCAAAAGAACTAGGCCTGAAGCCAAAAATATCATATACAGCAAAATTATCCTTAATATTGAATGAAAAAAAAGGAAAAAAAAAACATTCAACAAACTTGCAGATTTTTAGGACTTTCAACCAAACCCGAATTTGGCAGAATATTTCACATATAAGATCCATTATCAGAGATCAGTTTCAAGTAACTTAACATGGACAAATTATGTTTTTTATATGGTAAAGTATACCATATGTTTAAAATTGATATCAGCAATTGGGTAGCTCAAAAGAAAGATTGGGTAAGAGTTGAATACAATCTAACTCAAAAAGCAAAACCACTTAGGAAATGGTAAAAATAGTAATTGTGTCATACAAATGAAGTTCAGAGGAAGAATAGAGAGAGGTATTAGAGAAGAAAGAAAGGTTGGAATTCTGAAAACCTATTTACATTGGGAATGGGTTAAATAGATAATACTACATATATACCATGAAGGGTATAGTACTCTCCAGATTCTATAAAGAAATAAGGGGGGGGGGGAGGAGAGGAAGAAAGGGTGAAGTGGGAAGCAAAGGGTGGGAGAAGAAGACAAGGGAGGAATAAATGGGTGGGGGAAGGTTAAGTAATAACAAAACAAGTTAAGAAACAAAGCAGAAGAGTTAGGAGGGATAGGAAAGAACAAAATATAAATAAACATTTCAACAAGGATCAGGAGTAGAATTTATTAGAAAAAAAAGTTTTGCTAGTTATCATTGATCATAGACAAAGTCATACTTGAAGATTCAATCAAGATAGAAATTTACATTATATGTAAGCCATACTAATATTCTTTTAGATGCATATTTACATAGGGGTAAATGTGTGTGTATACATATGTGTCTGGGTATATATAGTTATGTATGCATTTTGCTTTATATATGTGTTATATTGCCACGTGTTCTCTAAGCTTAAACCCACTTTTCCATAAACTATTTAAATACTTTAACAAATTGTCATTTAGAAAATGTAATTGTCACTGACTATTGATTGTTATTTTTATTTACTGTTAATGTTAATAATTAATGATTGTTAATTGATAATTTTAAGGGGAAGCATTTTAGTGTGGTTGTGGGGTTTAAATTATTCCACCTACCTTAAAAGAGACTGAGGCAAAGATCTGAGCCAGTGGCATTTTATTTACAGGTCCATGATCTCTCTAATAAAGTGAACCTCAGCTTCTCCTCATGATCTGAGATGCTGTCTCCCCTTAGGGCTTTTAAAGGGTTAAAATTAAGCTAAATGTAAAACAGCAGTTTCATTGGTTAACATGTAATACATAAGCTAAAATATGAATACTAACAGGACCAAAAGTTGGGTGAAATTATTGCAGTCACTGACCTAAATGGTCATAAGATGATCAGTAGTCATAAGATGGTCATCTACTCCTAATGGAAAAGTGATTGGTCAGAAGGTACAAAATTATTTTATCTCTGCCAGGCTGGGCTTGGTCACTATGACAAGGCAAAACAAGGGTGAAGGGTCTTTACTTAACTTTTTATAGTTAAGCAAATGAACTTATTATCTGCAGCACATAGTTCTGGGGCTTATATAGAATTTTGATGTAATTCTATTAAACTCATCAATTCTGATTAGAATTGAATAGGAATCCAAAATGAATTACTTCTCTCAGGGACAGGAAACTTTTTTTTAGAAAAAGGCACTTTATTATCTCTTAGAACTACTTTTAGAATTTTAAAGGGGAGATGTAGCTATCCAACATCTGGGCACTTCACTATCTGTAAGAATATGAGTTATAAGAAGGCTATTCAGATCTTATTTGGCTCATAGCGTAATTAAAAGGGCAGGGTATCTCTAGAGAAGAATTTATAACATTCATTAGATATGAAAAAGTAAACTATAAAAATTTTTTGAAACATCAAAAATTAAAGAAGGATGAATCCTGACACAGTATCAGATTTAAGATTTTCAGGAGGAAAGTTAAGGATTGAAATGAGCCCAAATATTTACATGTGCATACATTAAGCTAAAAAAGTGTTTAAAAGTCGAATATTTTCTGGGAATATGCAAAAGATTGGGCAATGGGTAGAATGAAGCTTCCTTGATTTAAGATTTAATGCAAAAGAAAAAAAAAGTGAGGTGAAACAGTTTCAAAAGGTGAAGTTCCTTTGTTTTGTTTTTTGCTCACTGAATCATCAGGTCAAATGTTCAGAGGCAGAAAGGACAGAAAAGTGTCAAGAGGGCAACCGAAAAGCTACAGGTACTTCCCTTTCATTGACAGTAAGAGCCAGCATAGAATAAGAACTGAATACAGGCTCCCAGGGTATTGACAGCAACAATTTGAAATTGATATTTTAACTGGAGTGTTAAAGGAAAAAATCTTTATTCAGGCCTTTTGCCCTGATAAAAAAAAGGAGAAATTCAGGAAGAGAAAATTAAAAAGGAGTTTATTTAAAAACCACAAAAAGAAAGAAAAAAGAAAGGGTAATGAAAGACAGAGTAACAAAAGAGAGAAAGAAAGAAAAAGAAAGATCAAGAAAACAAGGAAGTAGTACAGATGCATTTCTCATGACAGAACAATCCAAGGGATGAGAACTAGGGCTACAAGGTACTGCTACTTTTAAAAACAATCTTTCCTAAAAAAGAAAGGTCATCCTGACAAGCCTGGGTAAAAGGGAATGGGCCATTGGATCTCATTTGGTCCCTAAGCAGAGTGATTGGTCCTTTCAAATGAGAATCTGGATTAGTGAGCACACCATGTTTTCTATGTTCTCATGAAGAGATGGGATTAATTCTGCAATGACTCTAAGTGACTGTGCTTACTAATAAGTAGGGAATGGGATTAAAGTAGACATGAAGTAGATTTGCTGATGCCCCTCCCAACAAATTTATTAACACAGTCAAGCCAGACAGGAGACAATGAGGGTTTCTACATGATGAGAAAATAAGGAAAAAAAAATTAATGGAAAATAGGGTCTGTGAGTATCAGATCAACATAGTGAAAGCCACAAGCCAGAAAAAAAAAAATTTGCTAGTGTGAAGGTGTTCTGATGTATAGAAACTGGAAAGCGCAATAACAAAGAGAATAAACTAATCCAGGAGGATTGCTCAATGTCTGGGCAAGACATTGAACTGTGGAAATTAAGACAAATGAGTCTATTTGCACAATGGTACAGATTAAAAAATATATTTGACATCTCCATATATTTAAAGCATGATCAATTTTCAATTTAGGGTATGAATAGAGGTCAGATAATGACCCTGCTCCTAATAAAAAAAAATAGGATCCATGCCAAAGGATTTGAGAAAGCTTAGAACTATATTTTTCTATAGGAACATTAAATTTGATGTGGCAGTAGAATATTCAAATAGAGACATAATGAAGGAGTACAGAATACTCATTTAGCATTTTAAAAGGTATACTAAACATATTTATGGCGATTATCTCAGTTAATCCTCATAACAGTCTAGTGAGATAAATACTAATATGATCTTCAATTTTCAAATAAAAAACTAAGACAGGTTGAAGCTACTTGATCAAGTAACATTGGTTTGAAAAATATTGCAGCAGATTTTCAACAAAAGTCTTCCTGAGTCAAAGTTCAGTGTTTGGTCCACTTTACCATACTGTTTGGAAACACATGAAATAATAGTGGAAATTCTAAGAAAATAATAGGCTCCCAACATTTAAGATACTTTCCCACAGTAAGCAAAATGTTAAAGAGAAGCACAAAAACATTCTAACTATAATTTTTCAACTGGACCAATAAGTTGTGATCTATGCACATGATACAATACCCAGAAGCACTGGTACAATTCATGAAATCTTTTCTGCCAATTCACCCAAAATAAATTGTCACAGTTCCAAAGGGTTAATGTCTTTCTGTAAGCACCTTGCTACTTGAGAGCATATGAAATACAGGAGGGAATAGAACTCATTTTCTAATATGATTCAGCCTAAAGGTAATTAGTTGTCATAGTTAACTTCAAGCCCTGAAAACCTTTCAAAACTCTTATATATATATATATATTTGCTAATGCACTAATGAGCTTCTACTCATCATAAATTCCAGGCTGAATTTGCTTATTCTGAGTTATTTCAGTATTCACTAAAGAGAAGTTAGAGCAAAATTTTATTTCTTCGTTTTCTTCTTCCACAGGAAAATAGAGAGTGATTGATGATCTAGTTAGTGATTATTTATTCTGTTAAAAATACTGGGAAACAACCATTGAAAGCTTCAGCTTAAGCAGTAAAATACTGCAAAATAAAATTTAAGTGAAGGATTAGACATAAAAACTAGAAGAGAATCTCTATAGACTAAGCATTCCTTTTAGCAAAATTGGAATAGGAACTGGAGAAGCAATTAAGTTTTTTCATTCAGTAAATATGTATTTAGTACCTACTATGTGTCACTTTGATAAGTTCTAGGCATACAAAGAGAAGTAAAAGATAGTCTCTGTCCTCAAGAAGCTTACAATTTATTGGGGAAGACAATATGCCAACATATATATATATATATATATATATATATATATATATATATATATATGTATTTGTCCCAATTAATATTGAGAAGGTGCTAGAATTAAGAGAGGTTGTAGAACCTCTCTTACTGTAGAAAATTGTATTATAGTTGGGAATTAAAGAAGTTAAAAGTTAAAAGGAAGTTAAAAAATATGCCTTTGTCTCACCTCACTAATTGACTCTTGAACCAATAGATCTGTGATTTCAATGCTATAAAGTTTCCTTAGAGAAATATCCATTACCAAACTAGATGGCCAAGTGCTCTAAGACTTAAAAACTTACTAAATCACCTAAACCACTGAAAGGTTAAGTGACTTGCCCAGGACCCCACAGCCTATGTGTCAGAGGAATCTTGAACTCAGGTCTTATGCACTCTAGTTTCTAGGCCAGAATACCCATCTAAAATGGCATCATCTATGTAAATATAAAAATCAAAGTTAAAATAGCGATCTATGTAAGTATAAAGATCTGTCTGCCTCTCTATCTCTGTGTCTCTCTATGATCTATGTAAAAATAGAAATCAAAATTAGTAAAGAGGTCTAGGTAAGTGTAAAGATCTGTCTATCTCTGTCTCTCTCTCACACACATACATACACACACACATACACACATTAGAATAGCTAGTTTAGATGGTTAAATGAGGTTCAATCATCCTTCCAACCATATCTTTTGCCAAGAACAATCTTTATTCTGAGAATGATAGAATATCAATTAATTAGGAATTAGAATTCAAATTAAGTAATATTATCTAACAAATACCTGTAAAGTAACTATTATAAGCATATAAGGATGAAAGGATAGAAAAACAAAACATTGTGAAACTCATGAAACTTACAACCCAAGGGGCATAATAAGCTTTGATAATCTGAAAATTAGACCACTGTAAATCATGCCAACTATTTAGCAGTCTACTTAACTCCAAATGACCAGGTTAATATAAATTATAATTCACTGTACTGAAAGATCTTGGGATATGATTAATGGACTACTGGCTCTGCTTTTTGGGATTTCTTAGTTTTTCAGAAACTTTTAGTCTGATTCAAACATATGAAGTCCTATATTTCAAAAAAGGATCAGGAAGAAAGGTAGTTATAACTTATTTCAATTCTTGATGAACATTTAGAGTATATTGTTAAAGGGAGTTCACCAATTGGTGAACTCTTGAAAGGGAAGTGGTGATCACAAATGACAAATATAGTGTCATCAAAAATGAATGTATTTTTTGGCAAGACTAACAAAATTTGTCAGAAATTAATCACGTGATATAGAAATTGAATATTTGGATTTTGACATGAGTTTATAATGAATTTCACAGTATCCTTATGAGCAAGTAGAAAGAAGTTCTTTATCATGCATTTATTTGCTAGTAACCTATTCTATTTAAGACATTGTGCTAGGAGTTGGGAAAGATACAAAGTTTAAATAACATTATTTCTACCCTCATGGAGCATGTGGTCTTCTACATGGATGAGACACAAAGATAGAAAAGTAGAATATACGACATTTCATAATAAGTCTCTTAAAGAATTTGAAAAGAAAGTGAGATCCACTGTTTGTGGTATCAGGGAAGTTTATGCAAAAAGTGGCATTGTGGGTTTTTTTTTTTAAGAATGGGCATAAATTTAATTAGTTAAAAGGGGTAGATAGGGATTGTCAGGAAGAGGGGACAGTGTAAGGAAAGGCCCAGAATGTAATATTATACTGAGTACAATATACAGAGAGAATCTTTGTTTGGTTAGTGTGTAGGATGAATGCAAAGAAGTAATATGTCTCAAATCTGTTTCCAAGAACTAGAGGGGCTTGAATGTTAAGCAAAAGATTAAGGAAGTCTTCTACTCTAAGAACTTTGTATCTCCAGTGCCCAGAAAATTGTAATATAATACATATATGCTGATGATATGAAATGTAAAATGATTTTTTAAGTACTGGAGGAATGAGCAAGAGAGAAAAATGAGAGGGATAGGGAAAGGGAAAGGAAGTGGAAAAGGAGATGGAGAGGGAATAGAAAGGAGAGGGAGAATACAGGGAGAGGAACAAAAGAACAAAAATCCAAGGAAATAGCAAGAAGTGGGAAAAACAATATTAAGGAAGAAGAGAAAATAGGAAGTCTGCTATAGAATGTCTGGAAACAGGAACAGACTTTAAAAGAAGATAGATTAAAATTATACCCCCTAATGCATTCTCTCTCTCTCTCTCTCTCTCTCTCTCTCTCTCTCTCTCTCTCTCTATCTCTCTCTCTCTCTCTCTCTCTCTCTCTCTCTCTCTCTCTCTCCATCTATGAGTGTGTGTGTGTGTGTGTCTATCTATATCTGTCTCTGTCTCTCTGTCTTTCTCTCCCATACATACCCAAACATGCCTCATAACTGTTCATTGGGAAAACTAAACCACTGTAAAGTCCTTGAGTTAACAATTCTGTTATTGATACACAAAAGTATACTATGGAATTGAGGGCTGTTTTTTCCCCTATAACTGCTGAGCCTTGCTCCAGTTTTGAGCATACCTTCCCTATCTTTTTATAATTCCTTCTCAGATACCTCTTTTTGCAAAACTAGCTCCAAGCATCTACAGAGTAGGTCACTGCCTGCCTTTGTGGCACAATTTGAGACATACCATAAGGTCCTATCTGAGCAAAAATATCTATTTTACAGTCCTTCTGTGGCAGTATTCTCCCCTCTTACTTGGTTTGAAATTTCCAAAATCAGTTTTACTCCTTGCATTTAGACAATCAAGGTTGGGGTATTATTAAAATTGACACAACTTAACTGGGAGATATGAGGCTTGTGATTTTGAATAGTTAACTTAAACAGATACTAGAAGGCACTGAGAGCTGAAAGGCAGGGAAAGGGGCCAGACAAAACTTTCACAAGCCATTGATGTTAGGGCCTTGGAGAGGGCAAGGCCAAATAATGGTGTGCCCAAGGCATGTGTCTGGAGATAAAAAGAGAAGGAACAAGGGGCAATGAACTATATTTCCTTTTGTATCACAATTTTTCTCGCTTCTTTACCATTAATGAAACAGCTTCATGGCAACATCCAAAGGATACATCTTGAATTAGCTTAATGTAACAAGTTTGAAATTATATTGAAGTACTTTATTGTACAAGCAAATATCTGTCTCATACATTTGTTTATAACAAATGCTTTTTCATAGAATTTCAAGAAGTGGAAGAAACCTTAGAAATAATCCATTTAAAAAGAAAATGAAGCCTAAGGATGTTAGGTGAGACAGAACAGTGAATAGAATCCAGATCTCTTGACTCCCAGTTCATTTCTCTTTTTCTCTTAGAAATTGTGTTGTAACTTTTAGGGCTACAGAAAAACCAGAATAACCCCAAGGCGGTTATTCAACTAATCAGCAGGTAGAAAAAAGGATATACTTTTTCATTAGCCAATCTTAAGCCTGGTCTCCAACAGACAAATTACTCATTGCCCTTACCCATTATGGCTGGTTCCTCACTCAATCCTTCTTGCAAATACCTATCCCTGGTTGTACAAGCTATTATTATTCACCCACTCCCTTCCCACCCCCACTTTTTTAAACTGCTGTTTATTCTCAGGGCTACTGGAATATTAGCAACTATCCAGATAAACTGTACTCTTTCCTTAATATAATCACACATATCTGACACTTCATTCCTGTTGCCTCCAAAGCTTATGGCTGCAGCAAGCATCATGGGGAAGGGGACAAATGGAGACTGGAAGGAGTAGGCTTCATGTTCCACTGTAGTAGTTGAAAAGTTATAGTAGTGGTGTCAAACTAAAATAGAAAAAGGGAGGGGACGCTACATTGTACATAAGAATCTTTGGAGGCCTTCATATTGACTTTTAAATACTAATATTATTTATGTTCCATTGGATTTTTAATTATTTTATTAAAATATTTCCCAGTTACATTTTAATTTGATTCTGATCTCACTCTGCTGCATGTTTGACATCTCTGAGTTAGAAAACAAACCATTTGCATTTTGTATAGGACAAAGAAATTCACACAGGATAAGAAGTCAAGGCTAGGCTGTGATCTACATCACAGATGTTATTACATTTATTTCCCACAAATATACCTCTTTTCTGAACTTCTCTCTTTTTGTCTAGGACACTATTCTTCAAACAAAACTGGATCAAAAATAGCATCATTCTCCCTGTTATCTGATCACTTGTCAAATCTTGACATCTCTATCCCAGTAATATCTTTTCACTCACATAGCCATTACCTTCATCAGGTCCTCATCATCACTTAGTAAAATGAGTGAGATAGACAGGTGAAGCTTTCTTAAGAAGTCTATGAGGCTAGGCTTACATCACATGATTCCTATTCCTAAAGATCTGCAGAGCTGGAAGATGAGGTTTTGGACCTTCCAGGAAGTCACATGATCTCTAGGACTAGAGGTATCTAAAGGCCAAGTGACAGAAAGTAAGGTGAGCCACAGGAAGCAGACAACATTGGAAATCATTGGCTAATGATGGTTACTTTCTTTTAGTCTATACAAAGAAAAGGCTTGGGTCTTTTGCTATTTAACCAGCTGTCCTATTTTTGTCTGGTCAAGTTGAGAGCTGAGAAATCTCCCAAGTGTGCTTGGTCCTCTCCCTGCAAGGACTAAATAAATGCTTTCTCTTTCTACCTGAAGATGTCTCTGATTAGTTAATTTGGGAAAGGGCGTCTAGCACCTGTAGCCTCCTAATAATCTCCTTGTCTCATCTCTTCCTTTTCAAATCCATCACATAGCTTCTAAAGAGATTTTTCAAAAGTACAGATCTGACCATGTTACTCCCAATATTCAATAAACTTCCTTGGCTTCTTATTAAGGTTAATTTTTTTTTCCATTTTTATATAATTCATTTTATATTTCTGGTTTTATGTCAATTTTACATGTATATAATTATTAGCATAGTAATATGTATTTGTCAGTCAGTAGACAATAAGCATTAGATTACTAAGGACTAGACACTTAGTTAAGCATTGCCACACTTTGCTAAGCATTAAGAATACAAATATAAGAAGACAGAAGGATAGTACCTATCTACCAGGAACTGACAATGTAACAGGAGAAGATAAGGTATAAAAAGAAGCTGAAAAAGGAGATAGGGTAGAGTGGAGTAAAGTTAACTGAGGGGCTCGAAATCAGGAAAGCATCAGGAGTGAAGCCTGGAGAAGAATAAAATATAGCTGTTCTGAATGTCCTCCTTAAATGGAGGATTTAGGAAAGGCCATGATGTAATGCTGTATTTTATTCTTACGTTGCTTTAAAACTAACTCCAACATTTCCCTCAAATTATCTATAGATTGGTTAAATTTAATTTGGCATTTGATAAATATTTAGGTTCTGTAAATTGATTAGCACCCAGAGTTATTAACTTCCACCAAAGCATTTTTTTCTCAAAGTATTTTCATCACTTACTTTGATGTTATATACATTTCCTGGGAGATTTAAATAAAATCTGAGATCATTGTGTTTTGGCCTAAAGTAGACATATGCTAAGAGCTATTTATGATTAGACTTCTACTGTAAACTCTTATTTATTTATTTATTTTGGTACTATTTTCAACCTCAAAAGGAGTAATTTTTTTTTCTTTTAGAAATTTTTAGTATGATTATCATTGTTTATTGGAATCACAGATCTGGAGCTAGAAGAAACCTCAGAAACTATCTAGTCATACTTCATCTATTTTACAGATGAAGAAATTTGAGGTAGAGGGAAGTTAATTGGCTCACCCAACATTACTCATATGATCAGTATTAAAGATGGGAATGAAATGCAGGTCTCAAATCTATTGTGGATATGGAAGTTTATTATTAGTTCTACTCAGACAGACAGATGATTCAATACATAGAATCCTGAATTTGAACTCTGAAGATCTGAGTTAAAATTTGACAACTGTGTCCTTGAGTAAGATGCACTTACCTCTGTGCCTCGGTTTCCCTAATTGTAAAATGTAGATTTAATAATACCTATTGCTAAGAGTTGTCATAAATATTAAATGAGATAAAATTTAACTATTCAGTATAGAATTTGGCATATAGTAGTTGATTAATACTTATTTCTTTCCTTCCTACTGTATTGTCTGCTCATAAAATACTAGAGTCACTTTTTCCTTTAATGTCTTTCAAATTTCCTAAGAGCCTAAGGGAAATCAGAGAGCTAGATTCTGTTTCCAATCTTGTCTTCAGTGACATTTGGGCAATCTGAAAATATGAATCTCAAGAGCACCGAAGGAAGAAGAAATATCTAATCTTGCACATTATTGGACAAGTTTTCATTTCCTCTTACTTTCCCAGCAGCTTCTTAAACTCTTTGACTTCAAAGGAGTGGAAAATGGTGACCAAATCGCTAACGTCTACCATCAGAAACTGCTTTTTTACTTTTTCTGATACCTATTAAGCACTTTTGGTGGCCCAGAGGTAAATAATAATTTGAAAAAAGAAAACAGGCCTAGGTGCAGGCAATTTGCATGTGAATTAAGTCTGAGGAAAGGAATTTGGGGACCAGATTACAAAAGACTGAATGTCAAAAAGAGGGGTTTAGATTTCATCCTAGAACCAAAAGGAAACTTAAGTTTTCTTGATTATAGAAGATGATGTGATTATACTAAATCTTTAGAATAAGTTCATCAATTAGGTGAGAAATGGTTTACCAGGCTGAAAGAGCAACTAGAAAGTTATTGCATTGTCTAAATGTGAGATTACAAGGATCAAAACTGGAGGGTTCTTGGGGTGTGAGTGAGCAGAAAGAAGATATTAACCTATGAGATATGTCTTACAAAAATATCTATAAAATCTGTCAAAATTTGGCAACTACTTTTACATAGGAACAGCAGAAGAGTTGAGGAGTCTGGAAAGGATAGAGTGCCCTCAACAAAAAAAGAGGAGTTTAGAACTTGGAGGACAAGTCAAGCCCCATTTTCTGTGCTAATCTTTCCCTGTTTTCCCCCAATTTTTTGGGGGGGAAATAAGAAAATTTATTTCTAAGAATCTATTGACAAAAATTTTCAAAAATATGAGTTATGTGATTCAAGGATTAAGTTACAAATGTAAAACATGCTATTAATTGTAAAATGACTACAATTTTGTAGCTGTTTATCTTCAAAATTTTGTTCCTCTCAAAATTAAAAAAAATGCTTAAAATTGTTTTTCCAAGTAACTGGGAGAAAATAAAATATGAAATAAATTTAATAAAAGAAAAAATGTTCATATGGTTGAAAAAAGTTGAAGCTCAATATTGTATAATTTTGTCTTTCATAAAGATGTACAAGTTATCACTTTTAGCACTAAAACTAAACGTATAGAACCTCACAAGTTCAACAGCATATTGCTAGGAAAAGCAACAGGAAGCATGTGCAGATACAAGTGAGATAAAGAACAGAATCAACATTATTAATGTTACTTTTGGTAACTTTGCAATGATAATGCTAGGTATAACAGCAGATAGATTGTAAGTTTGTAGTAAGGAAGACCTGAGTTTAAATATGGCCTCCAATATCTTTTTTGACCTTGGGCGAATCAACTTCTATTTGCCTCAGTTTTCTCAACTATAAAAAAGGAATAATAATGACATCTACCTCCCATGATTGCTGTGAGGATCAAATGAGATATTTACGTACTGGAACATAATATGCGTCACTATACAAAAGTTAGCTATTATGCTAGCTGCTATTTTTTAAATAGGTAAAATTATTTTTAAAAGTTTTTTAAAGTTACAACATGATTTTAATACCTAGTTATTGAATTAAAGAAAGCACTTAAGGTGAACAATGAGTAGAAAAAGAACAGATATTTTGTATTTTACAAAAATGCAAAATTATTAGTCATAAAGATTTTAAAATATGAACAAATTAATATTGCTCAGCAAAAAAGTATTTGGTGAAAAAGGCATTTAATAAGTTAATGACCAGGACAATGTATGTTCAAATTTATAGTAAATGAATACCTTACTTTGAGGGAGAAGAAAAAAATAGAACCCCTCCCCCCAAAAACAAATAGAAACAAAATACTTACCTCTGATACCTACCTTATAATTAAGGTTAGCAAGTTCTCTCTCTTTCTAACTATCTGGCATTTATCTATAAATTTAACTAAATTAGTCAAATGCAAATTTATTCTCTTTATATTTTAATCTGTATGTATTTTATATAAGAATAGAATGGGGAAATGGAGAAGAACATGGTGTGTGTGAGCAGACTTAAATATGCAGACAATAAGGATCTCCAAAAAACAGGAATAAAAGATTTCACCCACAAATTGTATGAGAGTTATATAGTTAGAATATTTCACTGGTACCCTGGCAATGTGGAAAGAAAATGAGGAAGGTCTCCAGAATTTTGGGTAGACCCCTTGTGGTAAATTTATGGGAGAACACAGACAAGATTTATAATCTGACATTTACACAGAACTGGTTATATAATCTGCTCTCTGAATTGGTAACAGATTCTACTAAGTATTTTTCAGTATATATACATATATATATATATGTATATATATATATATATATATTGTCTTTCCCACTGGATTGTGAAGTTTTTTGAGAGTAGCAATTGATTCATCTTTTGTATTTCTATACTTGGTGATTTTCATAATAGACATTTAAATCCTTTTTGATTGAGAATAAATTTCATTTGGGATGATGAGTTTAAACTATTTTCAGGAAACCCAGCTGATGATGATTAACCAGTAGTTGGTGATGCAGGGCTGGAGCCCACAAGGGATAGTAGAGCTAAAGATTTGGGTATTATCTTCATAGGAAAGCTACTTGAACTCCAGTGTTAATGAAATAATTAAGAAGGTTTAGAGAAAGAAGATCACCAAGTTTTGAGCTTTAGGGACATCTCCTGGGTAGAATAAGGTTCATGGGTGATGAGCCAGTAAACAGATAGAGAAAGAATACGTTGGAAGGTAAAAAGAAAACCTGGAAAGAACAGAATCATGAAAACCTAAAGAGAATATTTAGGAGATGAAGTGCTCCACAGCTCAGCTGTTGAGAGATAAAGAGTAATAAATTCCCCCCAAATGCTGTAAAATTTAGCAACAAAAGAAGCCTTTGATAACACTCAGAAGATCAGGAAAAACTGCCGATTTATATAATAGTTTATTACTTCACAGAGCAGGGACAGACCTGAAAAATCATCTATCTAATCTAATTCATTCTTTTACAAAGTGAAAAATGAAATCAAGAATTATAAGGTGACTTGCTTAAGATCATACTGCTATTGTCTGTTATTTGTTTTCAAAGAGGACCATGACACTTGCATAAATTGGATTCAAATAAGGGAGAGTTGCATAAAATTGTCAGTCTCATTCTCTCTTTCAGAGTCATTGATAGTCCATTGGCAAGACAAAAGTCAGGATGACTGGCAGTGGTTGAGAATGACCTAGACATCTTCACTGTCTGACCAAGTTCTTAGTGCTCCACAGTTACTGCTTCAGCAGCCTTCATGACCATTGGAACTATGTTTTCAATGTGGGAATCTTCACACATTTGAGGCAGATGCCTCCTAACTCAATAATAAGTTTTAGGCCTGTAAGTTACCTTTAAATTGGTTTTAAACACATCTAGCAAGATAGTTTTCCAAAATGTGGTCACTGAAGGCTCTATACAGCTTCTTAAAATCACATGTGAGAGTTGAGTGCCAGGTAGACACCAAAGATATGGTGCCACACCTGTCAGATTGGCTAAGATGACAGGAAAAGATAATAACAAATGTTGGAGGGGATGTGGGAAAACTGGGACACTGATACACTCTTGGTGGAATTGTGAACGGATCCAGCCATTCTGGAGAGCAATCTGGAACTATGCTCAAAAAGTTATCAAACTGTGCATACCCTTTGACCCAGCAGTGTTTCTATTGGGCCTATATCCAAAAGAGATTTTAAAGGAAGGAAAGGGCCCCACATGTGCAAGAATGTTTGTGGAAGCCCTTTTTGTAGTGGCTAGAAACTGGAAACTGAATGGATACCCATCAATTGGAGAATGGCTGAATAAATTATGGTATATGAATGTTATGGAATATTATTGTTCTATAAGAAAGACATGTGCCAGACCAACAAGATGATTTCAGGGAGGCCTGGAGAGACTTGCACGAACTGATGCTGAGTGAAATGAGCAGAACCAGGAGATCATTATACACAGCAACAAGACTATATGATGATCAATTCTGATGGACATGGCTGTCTTCAACAATGAAATGTTTCAAACCAGTTCCAATTATTTAGTGATGAAGAAAGCTATATGCAGTCAGAGAGAGGGATATGAGTGATGACTACAACATAACATTTTCATGCTCTCTATTGATATCTGCTTGCATTATGTTTCCCTTCTCAGATTTTTTTCTTGTAGATCCAATTTTTCTTACACAGCAAGATAACTGTAAAAATATGTATACCCATATTCTATTTGTCAAGTATTTTAACATAATTAACATGTGTTAGACTTCCTGCCATCTAGGGGAGGGGTGGGAGCTAGGACGGAAATTTGTAACAGAAAGCTTTGCAAGGGTCAATGCTGAAAAATTATCCATACATATGTTTTGCGAATAAAAAGCTTTAATAAAATGAAAAAAAAGGTATGATGCCCTCATACCACAAGTGCTATTCTTATTTGAATACTCGATCCACTTGGCCCATTTTACTGTAAGATATAGATACTCTTATTCCAGTGACTTTACCACTGCCTTTATTTATTAACACCTGACCCTTATCTACTACAAAACTCTTTTGTTAAAGGTATTTTTTAAAAATTGATAAATGTTTTGTTGATATTTTAACCTCATTGTTATTTCTGAAAGACTCTCCCATCTGAAAAAAAATTCAACAAAGAAATATAAATAATCCAAAGAAATCAACCCACTGATAATGTATGCCTTCTTCAGATCTAGAGTCCACCACCACTCCATCAAAAGAGGCCCCCATCATCATAAGTTCACTGAAGTCATGATTAATAACCCTCTTGGTCAGTCAATTTTGTTTTCCTTTGTGATTTCCAGTGCTCTTTCTACAACTTCATAATTCTTCTCTTCTTCCTTCCATTTACTCACTGTGACAGTATTCTAATATATTAACTATGAAGAGAATTACAATTCTCTTTCCAGAAAACCTGTCAATTACACTTATATCCTAATTAAATCTCTATGTGCAGGTTTCAGCAGGATATAACCCATTCACTCAGGTGTGAAAGCCTAGAATCTTTTTACATATTAAAAGCCATGAAATAGATACCTGGACTATTCTGAAATCTACATATATGTAAGAAAAAGATAGTACATATTATCAACAGTATTTCAAGTTGTTTACTACCACAAAAAGTTAAGCTAGGCAAAATGTACAAACAGGAGATTCTATTCATAGAGTCAAAGAAAAAAAATTGCATGTGGAATAAAACTTAAGGGGCATAGTCTGATTTTAGAAATGATCTCTTTTGAAATATTTGAATTAGAGTTTTCTTGGAATCCAGTAAAATGATTTATCTGTTGCTTCATAAACCCTGCCTGGGCCTCCTGTGTAGGATGAGAGGTTTAAACTAATTGGCTTTGAAGATCCTTTTGAAATCAACTACATTTATTAAGACTCTACATGTGCCAGACACTATATATTAAACCCCAAGTATACAAAGAAAAAGAAATAACCAAAAGAAAAACAGCAATACCACCACTTCCAACAACAACAACAATAACAAACTATTTCTCCTCTCACTATAATCATCGACCAATAGAAAAGGCAACTAAACATACACAGGATAAATTATCAATAATCAGCAGAAATAAGACAGTAACATTAAGGGGAAAGACTTTTTTTAAGAAGTGAACTTTTCTTTGGGACCTAAAGGAAACCAGGAATTGGAAATGAGGGGAAAAAAACAAAAGAAAAACATTGTATGTGTGAGGGAAAGCCAGTGAAAATGCACAGTCAGCATATGGAGAACAAAAAGGCAAATTACTTCAGTACCTTTGCCAAGAAATCCCTAAATGGAATCATATAGAATAGACACACAAAAATGACTAAACAATAAGATGGAGGCCAATGACACTGGATTGTGGACGTTTGTGGAGGGGAGTAAGGTGTAAGAAAATTAGAAAGATAATAAAGGACCAGGGGATGAAGGGTTATAAATGCCAAATAGAGGATTTTATATTTAATCCTAGAAGTAAGGGATTTATTGGATATTCCATTACATTTGGAATTTATTGAATAGAGGAGTTATATAGTGAGACCTGTGCTTTGAGAAGATCACAATTTCATAACAGCGTACAGGATGACTTGGAATGGAAAGAGACATGAGAGGGAAGCCAACCAGTATATTATTGCATTAATTTAAGAATAACGTGACAAAGGAGGGTTTACACAGGGCAATAGCAGTGTTGGAAGAAAAGAAAGAGGCTTATACATGAGAACAGCAGGTCTTGGCAACTGATGGATATAGGAAATGGTGGTGAAAGAGAACAGAGGTTGAGGATGGTAGATTTGCAGCCTGAGTGACTGGGAGGGATGGTGTTACTCTTTACAGCAATAGAAAAATTAGAAAGAGGAGAAAGTTTAAGGAGACATAATGAATTCAGTTTTGAACATATTGCACTTAAGATGCCCATAAGAGGTCCAGTCTTATATGTCCACTAGACAATTCAAAATGTGACTATGTCAAGAGACAGTTTAGGGTTCGGCAAACCCATATGAAAATCATCTGCATAGAGGTAATAATTGATTATTTGGGAACTGAGGAGATACCACCAACTCTCTTCCCATTTTAGAGATAGGAAGCCAGTGAAGTCAAATGACTTTCAGGATCATATAGATAGTAAGTGTCAAAATTAGAATTTGAATTAGGGTTTTCTTGGAATCCAGTCCAATGCTTTATCTGTTGTTTCATTCACCCTGCCTGGGCCTCTTGTGTAGGAAGAAAGGGTTAAACTAATTAGCTTTTGAGATCCTTTCCAGTTCTATGGTTTTGATCCTATGATATTTCAGTTCTTATTCTAATATTCTGCATTTCTTTTTTTATGAAAATAAGATTAATTTGTAACTCAAAATTTTAAAAAAGTATGTTAAAATGTTTTCACATGTAACTGGGAAAAAGTAAAATTTTAAATATATATGTATACATATACATAAACACACATATACATATATATGTATGTATGTATTTTTAAAGAAAATGAAAAGGCTGGACTATGAAGATTTGCTAATTTCTCTTAATGGAATTAAAAATATATGATTTTGTGAAATCTTCCTTTGATTTGCTTTAAATTTTTTTTCCTTCCTTTATTCCTGTTATTTATGAAAAAATAATCAATTATTTTCTATCTTTAAGAGTCAATAGAAGGAAAAACTCAAGGTTATTATAAATGGAAATTGTGGCATGAATATGAACAAAGTCTTTGAGTAAACTAATTTCTAACATGTCCCTCTGCAAGCAAAGACATCAAAAACACTTTTTTTTAACTTCAGAAAAGCAGAGTTCAGAGAATGTTTCCAAAAGTATATGTATTTCCCAAATATTAAGTAAAACATAAAATGCTTATTCAAACACTTTTTGGCAATGTGCTCTCTGTTTTATTATTTAAAGAGTTGAACCTTTTACAAAGGGCAGGATTAGCAGTTAGCTAATTTGTAAAAAATAGTTTGAGCTTTGCATGACCAAATAAGATTTATTTCCTCAAAATGTTGCATTTTGGCATCTCCAGGCAAAGAGAGTTTAGGTTTTTTGTTTTGTTTTGAACCTCAAATAGTTATCCATTTACACAAAAGTAAATGGGATAGGAAAAAGGTCTAAGGTGCTATAGAGGGAAGGTCTTTAAATTGTTTTCTCTTTATTTTTGTTAGTCTCAAATTAAATGTAAACTATATAAGTTGTTTCAGATTGCTCACTGTCTTAGGGAGGGGAAAGTTAAGGGAGAAAGGAAGAAAAAAATTTTAATCTCAAAATATTACAGTGAATATTGAAAATTACTGTTGAACCCTGAATAAAAAAAATCATAGCTCCCTTTCTCCTTCTTCCCTGTTCCTTGCCATTAGGACTGGAAAACTGAGGTTAAAAAAAAAGAGTCCAGAAAAAAACCTTGGAGCTCTGATTCCCTTTACATACCATTGTGTCATAAACTCCAGGTGCATTATCTCCATTCTTGCTGGAATAATTCCCTCCTCCATTTACCGTCTCCTGCCCTCCACCTTTTTATCTTGATCCCTATTCTGTCAGGATTAAGTTATGATCTTTTCCTGGAATTATGGTTTGCCCATCCTCCCAGTGACTTTGCCCTCCTTATCTGCTTTTGTTTGCCCTATCAAACCCTGGGCAGCTAAAACCCTATATAAATTTCCTGCCTTGGTTTATCTGCACCAAATGCTTTGGACAAGAGTCCCAAGGAGCCAGCCAGCTTAAACTCTCCACATAAAAGATTAAAAAAAAACAATCCCTGTCTGCCTCAGTTTCTTTGGTATTATATTATCTTTACATGAAATTGAAAAAAATAATATTAGATAAAAAAAGGAAAAAAAGAGGGGTAGTTTTAAACTCCTTTTAGTTTTTGACAAATTGGTAGATTTTTTAAATATCTGTATGCAAAATTCATTAGTCAAACATTGGGCTAATAGCCATTTAAAAATGTCTAAAAGTTACCAGTAGGATCTTCACATATTTGTGCTGTATGCCTAAGTCACTCTAAGAGGAATTTAATAGTTATAAATTCCAAAGTTAACCGTTAGGCATGACAGTGATTATTTTCTAACAGAGACCTCAATATTACCTTCTCAAACTGTTCCATTTGGATGAAGATGTTGCCTGAACATTTTCAAGTTTTAGAAAGCAAGTTTAAAATGTTTACCTATTTGAAACTGTTTCCCCAATCTTCCAAGTCCAAGGTAACCCTAAATCAAATCATTATTTAAAGTGATTGTTTTCTTGTATTAAAATTCTAGGTGGAGGTGACCTTGAGTTTTGAAGTGTTGTGGGGACACCAGAGAGAGATGATTATTAAGAATATCTGCATTCAAGTCCTGCCTTATACTTTTACAAACTAATCTCACATTCTATAGATTGAAAGACTGTCTATGTCCATATTTCTGTGGATGTACAATTTAACATCTCCAACTATCATTGGTTATCTCAGTTAGATATATCAAACTGGATGTCTATTAGATATCTTAGATTCAATGTTACAAAACAGAACATATTAGCTTTCTCTCTAAACTGTGCCTTCCCTTCTGCTTTCCCAATTATTATAAAGAGAAACACCATCCTCCCAGTCCTTCAGGCTTGCCACTTAGTAGTCATCTTGGATTCTTCACTCTTACCTGCCATATTCAAGTTATTCCCAAGGACTTTACCTTTACAACATTTCTCAAATATGTTTCCTTCTTTCCTCTGGCACCACTATTGTGTAGGGTAAGACCTCATCATCACACATTTTGATTATTGCAGTAGCCTGACAGTGGATCTACCTGCCTCTAGACTCTCTTCACTCTCATCTATCCTCCATTCTGCCATTAAAGTGAAGTTCCTAAATAATCAGTTATACTTCTTTCACTTAATGGCTTCTTATTGTCTCCAGGATCTTTTAGGTTTTCAAAGCCCATTGTAACCTAATTCCTTCTTACCTTTCCAGTTCTAAGGTGCATGCCCTTTGATTCAACAACACTTCCCTCCTGACTGTTCAATGAACAAGATCTTCCATCCAGCATTTTCTTTTGGGTGTCTCCCATGCTTGGAACACCCTTCCTCCTCCTCTCCTACCTCTGACCTTTCTGTCTTTAAGTCCCAATGTAAATCCTGCCTTTCACAGGAAGCCTTCTAGGCACCTCCCCTCTTTTAATTATTTCCTATTTATCCTGTATATAACTTGCTTTGTCTATATTTATATTCATGTTGTTTCCCCATTATATTATAAGCTGCTTAAGGACAAAGATTGTCTTTGCCTCCTGTGCCCCTACCACATCCCCAGCACATAGCATAGTGTTTGGAACACAGTAGGAAATTAATAAATAGTGATTGATTGAATCTTTTAGTTTCAGTTTTCTTTTCTGAAATGTGCCTGCTTCATTTAACTCAGAGTTATGATGATCAAAAGAATTTTGCAACCTTAATAAGCATTACAATGATGGTGATTCTGTTCTCCAATTTGGAAAGATTTAAAAAAATCAATGACTAGAAATAAATTTCAGTCAGAAGACTAATATAGAAATAAGTTCAAAGATGCTCATCAATAAATCAGACACCAATTGATGATTATTGTGTTTTTCTTCTGGCCACACTAGCCTGCCATAGTTGCTACTGACCTGGCTTCCTAGGCGGGAAGAGTGATTCAAATCTTAATTCAGATATTAACTGGCTGTTGGAGCCTAGTGAATCCCTTCTTGGTATTTTAGGAAACTATAGATATTATAGAGAAGGTGCAAACCTCTATTATTAGAAGTTCCTTCCTTGGCAGAAGTTGCCTACATCAATGACGTCCTGTGTCAAATTCCTAATCATATCTACAGTTACAAGGCAGAAAGAGCACCAACTAAGTACCAGACAATTTGTGTTTTGTGACAGTAGGAGTATCAATTGGGAACTATTACTCCAACAACTACCATCAGTGTACATACATAATTTTTTAAATTACTATAAAGAGCTTTACAGAATCTGTTTCAATTGATACTATTAACAATGTTGGAAGATAGGGAGTATCCAAATATAAAGAATCTATAATTTTGTGAAAAGATATTTTGGGATTATGGGAGTTTTGGTGGAGCTCCCTCCACCAAATTTAACCTTATCTGTGATTTATTAAATAAGTTCTAGGAAATTTCCTGAACTAAATAGACTCTCCCAGAGTCAAACAAACTGGGTATTTAAACCCAGATCTACCTAACCTCCAACTCTAGTATGGTTCTCCTGAAATAGATAGTATAGGCTTTCCTATTACATAAAGAGATGGCATGTAAAATATCAATTTAATTAGAAACATTCATCACTATTATTATTCACCTAGACCTGGGATTGCATCACTAAAGGGACCTCTCAGGTAAAATCCTTCTGCTAGGAAAAGTTGCAAGTCTTATGAAACTTGTAGTCTTAAAGAGTTGCCTAGTACACTGCAAGATTACTAGTTACCAGTATGTGTCAGAGTTGATACTTGAATTCAATCTTCCTGACTCCATAACTGTATCTCTTTCCAATTTACTTATACTGAAAGGTGAGAAGGAAAAAGGAAGAAGTGAAAACAAAAAAAAATTAAGATGTTATATTTTTCTAAAGTTATTTTTTTCTTTAGGTTGTTATTTAGTGATTTTAGCAATAACCTAAGGAAGAAAACTACAAAGAAAGAAAATCTTAGACCAAAATTTATTAAATACACTAAATTTCATGAGAAAATTATTGGAAAACCCCTGTTTTCTTAAGAGTCTGTTTTTTTTTAATATTTCTATGCTTTGAAAGATTTATGATTTCATCAAAGCATGTATTCCCTCTATTATTATTGATCATAGTGTGCCTTGGTGGATGGTGCCATTGTTTGCTACAATCAAACAAATTCATTCTCTGTTGACCAAAATCTGGGTGAAGATTTATTTTCTCAACTGGTGCCAATAATAAGATGAATCAAATAACTTGAGGGAGGCAAGTAGATCTATTTTTTCATAGATCTTGTGAATGAGTTGGTTTTAGAAAATGAAACCTTCCTCAATTTGTTTTTTATAATTTATCACTCTCCATTTTCAATATATCTATCCCCTTTTACAAATTTGCCAGTAGTTCTTCTTGCAGCTAAGTAGGATCTGCCATCTTTTTCCTACAAAGTTTTTTTTTTTTTTTTTTATCAGTCTGTTTGTCTCAGTAATTTTGGTGAACTGACTGCCCAATTTTTTGAAGAAGAGGAAGAAATACACTTTGATAGGCCCATAATTATTGTGGCAACCTACAGGTACATAATATATGTATATATATACATATATATATGTCTGTGTGTATGTGTATATATATATATTTATGTGTGTGTGTTTGTGTATATATATGTTCTTTTTTTTTTTTTTTTTTTTTTTGGCTGAGGCAATTGGGGTTAAGTGACTTGCCCAGGGCCACACAGCTAGGAAGTGTTAAGTGTCTGAGACCAGATTTGAACTCAGGTCTTCCTGACTTCAGGGCTGGTGCTCTATCCACTACATCAACTAGCTGCCCCGTGTGTATATATATTTGGAGGGATAGTGCTGGGGGTGAAGTTCCTGAACATGATCCATTTACCATAATAAATATAGGAGATGATTGATTCCCAAGGAAGAAGAAGGGGATAAAGACTTATTTCTATTAGTTTCCAGTTTTCTCCATTATCTTTCTCAGGCAATAATGGGGAATTAAGGACTGTCCTATATTTCATTGTGGGAGAGAAGTTCATTTAGGAGAAACAGCTTTACAAAGCAAATCAAGACTTAAAGGTTGAGCATATCTTTGGATCTGGCAAATAGAATATGTTTCATAGGAACAAAAAGCAAGGCAAGAATGAAAATTAAGTAAGCTATAATGAAATAAATTTAGAGCTGAATGTTACCATGTAATGTTGAAGAAACCGAGACAGCATAGAAATGAGATATTTTTAATACTTTATTGATAGTAGTGGAGAGTTTGAAATCCATGACCATGGGACTGAATGGGACTCTTGTCTCAAACTATCTAGCATGGAGTGAGGGGCTCAAGGAACTCTTATAGGGTTCTGATGCTCAGGGAAACAAAGGCAAAGAAGGATGTTAGAGCACTGAGGGGATAGAAGTTCCAGGAAAGGACCATAAATTCAGTTCTGACAGGTTGGGGGTATGGAGGAAGGATAATAAATTCTGATAAGGAGCGAGGAGACACTGAGTCTGAGACCAGAAAGATATGCCCAAACATTGAAGATAAGCCAACTGGAGTTTAATTACTCTTTGGAATGCTAGTAGCCATAGCTCCCCCACCCTAATTATCTCAGTCCTAATGGCCAGAAAGGAGTGAGGGTTGCCACCAGGGAGACTGAAACAGAACAATTTAAGGAAATTGAGGCAGAACAATTTAGGAAAATTGAGGTAGAGCAATTCAGGGAAACTGAGACAGGGGAACTGTGGCACAACAACCCACAGAAACCATTTACTCTATCCGTTTCATTTTTCAGATGAGGAAAATGGGGCCCAGGGAGGTAGATTCATTTATTCAAGAAGACCCAGATAGCAAATGTCAGAAACAAGAATTTAAAAACATATCTTCTAATTTTAGAATCAGTATTCTTTCTAATATGTTAAATGACTGTTGAATATGAAGGGACCCAGGCTGGCCAATGAGAATGGTGGTAGTGGCAGACAAAATAATTTTCACAACTGCATAAACCTAGAGTTGTAAAGGATCTCATAGACCATCTAGCAAAATTGCTCTCATTTTCCAGATAAGGAAACTGAATTCCAGGACAGTTACATACTTTATCAAGCTCACACATGTAATAGGTATCAGAAGCAGGATCTAAACTCAGATCTTTTTAGTTCTAAAGTCAGATTGAACTTGAAGATAAAATTATTCAAGATGGCTAGTGGGGAAGGGAAGGTGTTGGAGCAAAAAGAACTTCAGCTTGGCTAAAAGAAACTAATAAAAATAATGAAATAATAAATAGCCTTTGACTGATGCAGTACTAAGATTAAGCATTCTTGCTCTCTCTCCCTCTCCCTCTCTTTCCCTCTCTTTTTTACTCCTCTTCCCCTCTCTCTGCCTCCAGCCCCCCTTTTCTTCTCTGTTTCTCTCTTTCTGTCTCTGTCTCTGTCTCTTTCTCTCTCCCTCCTTTTTTCTTCCTTCTCTCCTCTTTCTTTCTCACTCTCTACACATGCACATCCCCCACATATCCACCACATATGCAAACACACACTCACTATATACAATTCAGTGCATATATATGTAGTTTATGTGTGCATGTATGTATGTGTATATACACATATACACATACTTGTGTATATGTATAAGTATGATACAGAGAAAGACAGAGACAAAGACAGAAATAAAGACAGAAATAGAAAGACATATTATAGATATTAGCAAACTACAAAATGTGAACTGTTTTCATCTGTTACTTTGCATGTTTCCTCATGATATTTTTGGGGTAATTTAAAAATTTTTTTAAACCATCTGGGAAGCATTTTGGAACTATACCCAAAGGGCTATCAAACTGCATACTTTTTGATCCAGCAGTGTTTCTACCGGGCCTATATCCCAAAGACATCATCAAAAAATGAAAAAGGCCTATGTGTATAAAAATGTTTGTAGCAGCCCTTTTTGTAGTGGCAAAAAATGGAATCTGAGGGGTTGTTCATCTGTTGTAGAATGGCTGAATAAGTTATGGTGTTTGTTATGGAACATTATTGTTCTATAAGAAATAATCAGCAGGATGATTTCAGAGAAGCTGGAGAAACTTACATGAACTTATGCTAAGTGAAGTGAGTAGAACCAGGAGAACATTGTACACACCAAAAGCAAGATTATATGATGATCAATTCTGATGGACATGGCTCTTTTCAACAGCGAGGTTATTCAAGCCAGTTCCAATGGTTTTATGATGAAGAGAGCCATCTGCACCCAGAGAGAGGACTGTGGAGAATGAGTATAAATCACAACATAGGTATTTAATTTTTTTATTGTTGTTTGGTTGTATTTTGTTTTCTTTCTCATTTTTCCTTTTTTGTCCTGATTTTTTTTCTTTTACAGCATGATAATTGTGGAAATATGTATAGAAGAATTGCACATGTTTGATATATTGGATTACTTTCCATCTAAAGGAGGGGGAGGGGGATAGGAAAGGAAAAAAATGTAACACAAGGTTTTGGAAAGGTGAATGTTGAAAATTATCTATGCATATATTTTGAAAATTAAAAAAATCAAAAATTATTTTAAACAAATATAAAATGAGAAAAATGAAAAATTCTATTTACACAGAACATGAGAGGATTCACTATAAAACAATAAAATTTAATTTCATGAAAATCTATATAATAAATACTATAACGTGTTTTCAAAGTTTTCCAGTTTTGTTTTTTTTTTTGTTTTTTGCTTTCTTGTTGGTAATTTTAGTAATTTTATTGGAATGACACTGAATAAATAGATTAGTTAGGTAACATTATCATCTTAAAAGTTATTTTAGCTTTACCTACCAATGAAGAATAAATATCCATTATATTATTTAAATCTGAATTTATCTAAAAGTGCTTTATGCTTATATTCTTATAGTTCCTGCATATGTTTTGTCAGCTATATGCACAAGTGTTTTATGCTGTCTAGTTTAAATGGTCTCAAACAATATTGAATAATTATTTCTGATGCAAAGTATAGTTTCTCTTTTTTTCTCTTTTGATTAATTCTATTTTAACTTTAACTTTGTCTGAGATCACTATTATTTACACCTACTTTTTTAATATAAGAAATTCTATTCCTGGAATTTTCTTTGTGTACATCTCTCTTTTATTGTTTTCTGAAAACAATGTTATTGAATTCAAAAAAAATTAATCTATTTCTATTTTAAAAGTAAATCCATCCCTTTCACATTCTAAGCTATTTGCTTGTTTTCCTTTTTCCTATTATTTTCACTATTCATCACATGCCTCATTCCTCTACTTTATTTCTACCTGCTATCTTGCCCTCCTATTCCTTAACCTACCTACCTCTCCAAGAATCCCTCCCTCATCCTCTCCTTAAGAGCTAACCCCTTTCCTCCCAATTTCTTTCTGAATTTTGAACACTTACACATACCTACACACACATTTCCCCCTCTTTAACCCATTCTCCATGAGAATAAGGTTCCAGCTATATCTGCCTCCTCCCCTACAAACTTCTTCTGTATCAATGTTTCCTTTTATGCTTCACTTGTATGAGATAATTTCTCCTTTTTATATTTCCCTAGAGTTTTAGTTTTTTAGACTCATCCCATCATACTCAGTTCAGCCCAAAGGTTTCTTTTAAACTACCTAAATAATGACAGTCATAAGAATATTACTAGTGATATAACTCATAAATAAGAAGCAAATAATTTGACCCATATTTCTTCATACATTATTTGCTAGTTCTTGTGTAATCTTATTATAGCTCCATGATTTTCTTTTTTTTCTTCTTGCTCCCAATATTTTCTTTTTAACTTGGAAGCTTTGAAACTTGGCTATGGTGTTCTTGTAAGTTTTCCTCTTAGGATCTCTTTCATGTGGTGATAGATTATTTTTTTTTCTGCCTTGCTTTCTCATTCTAAATCTTTGGGGCATTATTTATCCATAATCTCTTGTAAAAGTGCATTAAGAGGAGGTCTTCCAGGGGTGGAGCCAAGATGGTGGAGATCAGACAGGAGTCTCTGTAACCTCCTCTAACCTTCCCTCAAACCAAGAACATATGAAACCTCTAGACTGATTTTGAAGCAAAAAAAATCCACAATATCTGGAGGACAATACTATTCTAGAAGAAGATACTCTGGAAGAACTTCAAAACAGACCTCATACTTTTAAAAAAAATGAATAAAAAACCAAAAAGAGCTCTTATCACAGACAACTTTTATGGAGAGAGGGAAGAACAGATCTCAAATCCTGAGGCCCCTAAAGGTAAAGCAACTCCAGAAAAAGCCCCAAAGAGAGACACAAACTGGAATCCATGTCACAAGGCTTTCTTTGAAGATTACATAAAGGATCTTAAAAGAGAGTTAGAAGAAACATGGGAAAATGAAATGAGATCACTGCAAAATAAAATAGAAAAAATGGAAAAAGAATGCAATGAACAAAAAAAATGTAAATGGTCAACTGCAAAAGGAACTAAAAGCAGTAACTGAAGAAAATAAGACATTAAAAATTAGAATCGAACAATTGGAAATGAATGACTCATCAAGACTTCAAGAATCAGTCAAACAAAAACAAAAAAAAATGAAAAGGTAGAGAAAAACATGAAATATCTCCTAGGAAAAACAACTGACCTGGAAAATAGATCTAGGAGAAACAATCTAAGGATTATAGGGCTTCCTGAAAGCCATTATGAAAAAAAAGAACCTAGACACTATCTTCCAGGAAATCATAAAAGAAAACTGCCCTGATATTTTAGACCCACAAGGCAAAATACTTATTGAAACAATCCACCGATCACCTCCTGAAAGAAACCCAAAAATTAAGTACCCCAGAAATATCATGGCTAAATTCCAGAACTATCATACCAAGGAAAAGATATTATGAGAAGCCAGAAAGAAACAATTTAAGTATGGGGGAGCCACAATTAGGATCACACAGGACCTAGCAGCTTCTACTTTGAAGGATTCGAAGGGCCTGGAATCAGATATTCCGAAGGGCAAAGGAACTTGAATTACAGCCAAAAATATATTACCCAGCTAGAATGAGCATTATCTTCCAGGGAAGAAGATGGTCAGTCAATGATATAGGAGAATTTCACCTATTTCTACTGAAAAGACCAGAACTGAA
>JAJPUD010017660.1:0-24939 GCA_023553655.1 Myrmecobius fasciatus
CTTTTCAATTTCTTAAAGATATTCAAATCAATTTACTGTATATATTTACTGTACATACAAATCTGTGCATACACATATTTATGGAATATATTCATGTGCATATGTCTATTTTTAATATATAATTATGGACTGATGCATGTTATCATCTGATCAGTATAGTTTATATATCTATAGATATCGATATAGATATAGATATGGATTCGAGAAGGAAATGGCAAACCACTCTAGTATCTTTTCCAAGAAAATCCCAAGTTGGTTTATGAAGAATCAGGAACAACTGAAAACTGACTGAACAAGACTTTTTTTATTCACTTGGACTTTCCTACATGGTTGTTTAAGCAAAATTCTTTCAAATGTTTTCATTTAGAATCTTCTCATTAATCCATGGCTTAATTAAAAAAAGTGTTATTCCCAAATAAGATAATATGGAGGACTTCACTAACCATAAGGGATCTCTTTCAACTTGGAATTTTCTGCTGGATCTTCTCTATCACTGTGGTGAACAACTTTGATTGTTGTCCACCATTTTGTTCTTTGCCTGATACTAATTATCAAAAGATAATCAAGCAAAGTTACTTTATGTTACATCTCTCCATTTTGTTCTTTGTCTGATATTAATTATCAGAAGATAGTCAAGCAAAGTTACTTTATGTTATATATTTCAAGTAACCATATATAATTTTGCAACAAGTATCTTTAATAAAGGCCTCATTTCTTGAATATATAAAAAAGAGTCAAATTTATTAAAAAAAAAAAAACTTTTCCCTATTGTTAAATGGCCAAAGGTCATGAATACACAGTTTTCAGACAAAGAATTCAAAGTTATCTATAGTCATATAAAAACATGTTCTAAATAAATCACTATTGATTAAAGAAATGCAAATTAAAACAACTCAAGTAATATTTCACACCTACGAAATAGGCGAAGATGAAAAAAATGGAGAATGTGAATATTGGAGGGAATGTCAGAAAACTGAGACACTAATGGGCTATTGGCAGAGTTGTGAAATGATCCAACTATTCTGGAGAATAATTTGGAATTATACTCAAAACTATCTATACCCTTTGATCCAGTAATAATTTCTATGTCTGTCTAAAGAGTTCATTAAAAGAGGAAAAAGACCCTCATGACTAAAAATATTTATAGCAGCTCTTTTTTTTTTTTGGTGACGAGGAATTGAAAATTGAGTGTATTCCCATCAATTGGAGAATGGCTGAATAAATTATGTATATGAACGTAATGGAATATTATTGCTCTATAAGAAATGATGAGCAGGATGGTTTCAGAAAAATCTGGAAAGATTTACATGAACTAGTGCTGAGTGAAATGAGTAGAACTAGGAGAACATTGTACACAGTAAAAGTAATATTATGTGATCATCAACTGTGATAAACTTGGCTCTTCTCAGCAATGCAGTGATTCAAAGTAGTTCCAAAAAGACTGATTTGAATTTTGACACTACTGCTCTAGCCTGTTAAAATACTTTTATATCCTATTTCTATGATCTTCTGGATCCTCTGGAAATTATCTCTTCCAACTTTGCATCATTTAAAAATTTGTTTATCATACTATCTGTCTTTATCTAACACAATCATAGTTATAAGTGTGTTAATATATAAAGATATTAAGTAGTACAGGGTAAAACACATATCTTTGGAATATTCTTCCAGAGACCTCCCACCATATTGATATTCAACCATTAACAGCCACTCTTGGAATTCAGTCATCAAACTATATCTGAATTCATCTGATTGTATTGTGTAATCCACATTTTTCAATATTCTCTATAAGACATGAAATACCACAACATTCCTCTCAAGTACTACTTTACCCATTTTTCAAGAAGTCGTGCTGGTTACTTAGCTATTTACCAACCATCTTCAATAATCCTTTTTGATTGCTCTCAAAATTGAAGTCAAACTTACTTCTTATCATGTTCTCATTTACTTTGGGTGTCAAGTCCCTGTTGATTGATCACTTTGTGTTCTGTCATTTCCAGGTTATTTTTCTTTGCAGAGAAAATGGTAACAAAAGAAGAACTGAACAACTCTGCTTTCTCTGGCTAATCAGTTATCATTATCCCATCTGTCCTAAGAAAAATTTCGATCTCTCTTTTGATTTAGCATTTCTTCCAAGGTAGCTTGTTAAAAAAAAGACATTTTTATTGTCTTCATCATTCTTGATGCCATTTTTCAAACAAAGACTGTGCCAAGTCCTCTACTTATCTTTTCTAGGGTATGGGACCCTGCTGAGAGGGAGTACCAAGGCCACCTTGACCTGTGGTGCACAATAAGTTTTCTGCCACATTGCAGAAATGCCCTTGTTGAGCAAGGAGCACTGGTGCACAGCATGGGAATGGGTTGAGCCTGAGGGTCACAGCTAGTTGCTCATGAGCAGGGATACCTTGACAGAGCCTCTTGCCTGTGAGCGGGTTGCTGACATTGCTGGGTCAGTTCTCCTCCCATTAGCAGATACTATGCATACACAAAGCCCATGAGCTGCTTCTCTGAATAGTGATTGGGGATTGCCTACTGTCATGCTTGCAAAAATGTGTATCAACAAGGCTGGACGGCATAATAAACTGGAGCTCTTTTCAGAACCTATGAGTCTCTGCCTCATTCATCTAGCCTCTGAGATCAAAGACCTCATACAAGGTGAGATCTTAAAACAGCCGCAACATATCTTATGTTAATCAGCCTCAATTTCCATCTTTAATATATTTCCTTTAAAAATTTAAGGTACTTAGTGTGTTCCATGTCTATCCATATTAGTATCTTCAGATAAATCCTAATTTCCTCATTAAAATGGTTTCGCTTCTGAACTTCATTCTTGAACATCTCTGCTTGGCTGATTTTTGGAACATTTTAGTAAAAGGGATTCTACTATGACTTCTACTACTATAACTAGTAGCATTTTTTTAGCTTTTTTTCTTGGCAAATAATTTTATAAATATAATTATAAATTTATCCTATTTAATGTAGCATAGTAGATAGTATGTCAGGCCTGGAGTCAGGAAGACCTGTATGACCCTGGACAAGTCACTTAACCCTGTTTTCCTCAGTTTCCTTATTTTAAAAATGAGCTGGAAAAGGAGATAGCAAACCATTCCAGTATCTTTGCCAAGAAAATGGGGTCACAAAGAGTTAAACATAGATTGCCAAGCCCTTTAGTCCTCCTCTATCTTTTGAAGTCTAAATTCATGTTCATTGTTTCCATGACACTGTCTCTTCATCTCATCTTTTGCTTACCCTTTTCCTTTTGCCTTCAATCTTTTCCAACATCAGGGTCTTTTCCAGTGAATCCTATCTTCTCATTCTTCTCCTTTATATTTGAAGATCTCTCTCCAGATTACTTTGCAGAATTTGTTGTATGTCAATGGAATTGTAACATTTAATTTCCATGTGTCTTGGAGTTTGCATCATAGGTTATTTTTTTTTTCCTGGAGGCTGTCTATAGATTATTTTAATTGGTATTTTGTTTTTTGTTTCCAAATGTTCTTGATAATTTTCTTTGTATTATTTCTTAAATTATAATGTTTAGACTTTTTGACTTATTCTTCTGAGAGATAATAATCTTTAAAGTATTTCTATATATTCAAGATGAATATATTTTGCTTGTACAAAGATGACTTTTTCTTTTAATGTTTATTACTCTTTTGCTTCTCATTTTTCAGATTTTCCTTCATTTCTGTAGCTTTGTATTCTCAATCAGCAGTTCTTTTGTTTCTCTGGTGAGATTTGCCATTGTGGGTTTAGATTTTCCTTTTCTGCCAATAATTTCTATGCTCAGAACAAAACTTTTTTTTTCATAATTCCTATCTCTGTTTTGAACAATTTAGGAACATACAAATATGGTTACCTGTTCTCTTAGAAATTTACTCTCATCATCATTTTGTTTTTCCTTCATCAGTTATTCAGAGATTTTTGTATTCATTTACATGATTTAAAGGTCATATGACCATGTTTTTAAGATCTTTAAATGAGTTTTTTTTTTCCCCACCTCATGGTCTTTGTTCATCTTAATTGTTTTACATTACATTCCCATTCACTTTCTAACTATTGCTTGTGATGATAGTTTTCCTGGAGGAATGGAATTCAAAGCTATCTTAGTTTCTCTAGCAATGAGGAATTCATTCTTTATTAGCCCAACTAGTAATTGGAGGAATAGAATGGTCCTTACATGTCAGTCTCCCTTCCTTTAAGCCTGATGGAGTCCCTTCATATATGCTGGCATTCTGACCCTGTTCCTTTTGTTTCTCGGTTTTTTGGCTGAATACTATTGTAATCCACTGTGTTAATGCCAGGAATGAGCCTCCTGATTTCAATAGTGGAAGTTAGGAATTAATAGAGGGGGGAGAAAATAAACATTTACCTAATGCCTAATATATGACAGACACTGTACTAAGCACTTTTATAAGTATTATCTTATTTGATCTTTACAATAAATCTACAAGATAAAAGTTTTATCTTCCCATTTTACAGTTGAGGCAATTGAGGCAGAGAATAAGTGAATTGACCAGAGACACCAAACTAGTATATTATCTGAGGATGGATTTGAACTTCTTAATTCTAGGTCCAGTATTTTTTTCACTGTGCCATCAGCTGCTTCTTCATTGAAATCTCTTGTAACTCTGTTTGTCTGTTTGTGTAGACCTGTCAAGCTATGATGAACAATGGGAGAAGTACTGAATGAACAGAATAACTTTTATTCTTAGTTCATTCAGTTGTTACCTTGTTAGGGTTATTGATGTGTGAGGATTAGAGAAAATGTCCAGTCTTCTATCTTGTCACTCATACTAACCTTTTGGATGAGTATGCTCATTAAAAATGATAATTTAGTTATGGGTTTCATTCCACCAAGACTCAATAGTAGATAAAAAGTCAAATTTTTCCCTCTTGTGTTAGCACCTCTAGTTTTGTTGTTGTTGTTGACTAAATTTGGGGCATAAACATTTGAGATCATGGATTTTATGACTGTTCCTTTTTTTAAGATGACTTAAAAATTATGATATATTTTTTACTACAAAATATACCTTCTTTTTGTCTCCCTTCTTTCTATCCCTCTCCCTCTTTTCTCCCTCTTTCCCTCCTTCCCTCCTCCATCGATCCCTCTTTTTCTCTCTTCCCATCTCTCTTTCTTTCCCTCCTCTCTCTCACCTACCTCTTTCCATTAAAAGAAAAAAAATACCCTTGTAAAAAAAGTCATAATTAAGCAAAACAAATGCTGATATTGGCCATGTTGAAAAAACATGTTTTAACCTACACCATGACTTTGTTACCTCTGAGTTTTCTGGAATCATGGTTGGTCATTGCATTGACCAGAGTCCTTAAATCTTTGAAAATAATTTTTTAATATTGCCACTAAACAATTTCTAATTGTTGCCTTGGTTCTACTCACTTCACTTTCATTAGTTCATCTAAGTCTTTCTTTCTCTGAAACTATTTTTCATCCTTTCTTACAATATGTCTTCTAATACATTCATATGTCATAATTTGTTCAG
This sequence comes from Myrmecobius fasciatus, assembly GCA_023553655.1. Lineage (NCBI taxonomy): Eukaryota > Metazoa > Chordata > Mammalia > Dasyuromorphia > Myrmecobiidae > Myrmecobius > Myrmecobius fasciatus. Next base: position 5,502 of record JAJPUD010017660.1, read on the forward strand.
CCATTTCTCAATTGATTGGAAACCCCTTAGTGTCCAGTTCTTTGCAACCAAAAAAGAATTGCAATAAATATTTTTCAGTTATGGTTTGTTTTCCTACTTTCTTTTATCTCTTCGTGAAATAGGCATAGCAATGGTGCTGCTAAATCGAAGGGAGTACATACTTCAGTAATTTGGTTTATGGTTAACAGTTTAGTTCCAAATTGTTTTCCACAATAGCTAGATGAGTACACAGTTCCACCAACTGTGAATTCATGTACCTAATTTCCTATAGCCCCTTCAACATTTCTCATTTTTTTTTTGTCACTTTTGCCAATCTGATGAATGTGAAGTGGAACCTTAGAGGTGGTTTAAGTTGCATTTCTCTAATTATTAGTGACTTAAAGTATTTATTTTTTCATATAGTTATTAAAAATTTGAATTTCTTCTTCTAAAAATTGCTAGTTCATATCCTTCAATCATTTATAAATTTGGTGGATGATTCTAATTCTTAAAAATTTCAATCAGTTCCCTATATAGCTTAGAAATGAGAATTTTATCAAAGAAACTAACTGCAAATTTTCTCCCAGTAACTTGTTTCTTTTCTAATATTAGCTGCATTGATTTTGTTTGTTCAAAACCTTTTTATTTTTATATAATGAAAAATTGTCCATTTTATCTTCTGTGATTCTATAATTCTTTCATCATGCCATTTTCCTTTACTCATAAATCTGATATTTTTTCCCTTGATCCTCTAATTTCTTTGTGATATTATTCTTTTTGTCTGTCATATAACCATTTGGAGATTATTCTGGCATATGGTTTGACACATTCATGTCTAACTAGTTTATGCCATATCACTCAGCATTCATGAAAAAACACTGAATTCTTACTCCAATATCTGATATCTGTGAGTTTATCAAGTTGGAATAACCTTTAGCTCATTCCTAGACAACCTAGGATATATAGAAAGTGCAATGGATCTACTTCTAAGAGGCTAGTGGACTAGAGTATGTGTGGTCTTTCTATATTGGTTGAGCCTTTCCCCCCCCCCATTGGCTGTTTAGCTGAAAATATTAGTGCCTTTAAAATGGACTAATTTAGTACCTCTCAAAGCTTTTATGGTATTTGCACATGAAAGATGTGCGGTGAGGTGAGAGAGCCAGGACTTTGGGACTCCCTCTGTTCCCTCCCTCCACAATTAAGGTTATATAAGCTTGAGAAAGGGGCCTGCATATATTCTTTTCCATTCTAGGTTTAGGGAATATAGTCTCCAAATTTATCTCTGTGCTTAAGATAGGAGACTAGGAATTTAAGTCAAGTGTTTCAGCCTGTCAGCAATAAGCAAAACCCTTGAAAAGCAAGGGTACTAGGACTCCTGCCAAAGGACTTGAATTTCATGGGACTAATGCTATATAGGAATTGAAGTTGTGATGCTAATTAGCACCCACTTTCCTCCTCCCCCTCCCTCTCCATGTAGTCAAAACTGAGATGGTGTGGGGATAGGATTATGTCCTTGAGCTGAGTTAGGGGAAAATGTTTGTAATTTGTTCTTGTTATATTTTTGAAGTTAACATGTCTTTGTAAAAGTTAATCTAGTGTTAAGTGGTTAAATGGCATTGAAGTACTAGTCATTGCACCTCTAAAAAATTGTGAGGAGGGGAATACAGACAATGGGGGGGCTTGAGTTGATGGCAAAGGAAAAACCTGTGCAGGGCAAAATGTAATAGGACTGGCTCTTAGATCATGGGTCCAAATTCAACTACATTACAAAACATTAGGCCATTGTGCTTGTGGGTTTTGGGTTATTGTGTACTTAATCTGTTCCTCTAATTGACTTCTCTATTTCACAACCAGCATCATATTGTTTTGATGATTACTGCTTTGTAGTACAGTTTAAGATCTGGTATTCTTAGGTCCTTTTCCTTACCATTTTTTTCTTTCATTTTTCCCTCCGAGATTCTTGATATTTTGTTCTTCCAGATGAATTTTGTTTCCATTCTAATTTTATCTATGTAAAATAATCATTGTAAAATAATCAAACATTGTTTGTTATGGCACTAACCAAGGAAATTAATTTAGGTAATATTGTCATTTTCCTTATATTACCTGACCCTAAAAACCTGACCATAAAAACTAACATATCTTAATTATTTAGATCTTCATTTGCGTAGAATATTTTCTAGTTGAATCCATATAGTTTCTGTGTATGTCTTGGCAGGTAACCTTTCAAGTATTTTATATATTATATGATTATTTTAAATATAATTTTTTTTTCTGACTCCTGCTGAATTTTTTTTGCTAATATGCAGAAATGCTGATGATTTGTGTTAATTTTATATCCAGTAAATTTGTTTTATTGTTTCAATTAATTTTTCAGTTGACTAGTATTCTCTAAATAAGTAATATCATATCATGTCAAGTAATAATTTTATTTCTGCTTTGCCTATGCTTATTCCCTGATTTTTTCTTGTTTTCTTGCTATAACTAGCATTTTAAATACTTCATCAAATAGTAATGGTGAAAAATGGAGCAGCTAGAAAATAGTTCAGTAGGTAGAATGCTGAGCTTGGAGTCAGGAAAATCTTGAAGTCAAATCTAGCTTCAGACACTTACTAGCTGTGTGACATTGGGTAAGACACTTAACCTGTGTTTGTCTTAATTCATGGGAGAAGAAAATGGCAAACCATTTCAGTATCTTTGCTAAGAAAACCCTATGACCTATGGGGTTGCAATTGAACAACTGTAACCAATGATGAAAATAAATATCTTCACATTACCCCTGAACTCATTGGAAAGGTCTCTAATTTATCTCCATTATATTGATCTTAGACAGATATTTTTTTATTGTATTTAGGAAAGATTCACTTATTCTTTCTTTTTTTAAAATCCTGTTCTAGTTTATTTTTAAACAATAATAGTTTTTTATTTTTCAAAATACATGTAAAAATAGTTTTCAACATTCACCTTTGCAAAACCTTGTGTTACAAATGTTTCTCCCTTCTTTCCACCCTCCCCTAGATAGCAAGTAATCCAATAAACATGTGTAATTCTTCTAAACATATTTCCACATTTATCATGCTTCACAAGAAAAATCAGATCAAAAGGGGAAAAAACCCACACATACAAAAACAAGCAAACAAACAATAACAATAAAAAGGTAAAAACACTGCTTTTATCCACATTCAATTTCCATAGTTCTCTCTTGATGTGGATGGCTTGATTCATTTATTCTTACTCGATCCTTTCTTGTTTTTTTCTTCTATGAATGTCTGAATAAATATGCTGCTATTTTTCTTGATTTTTTTGTAGCTAATCTTTGTAGTAGCTAACTTTGGGTATATAATTAGGTAGTATTCTATCTGTCCCATCTTTTTTTTAGTTGAAAGACTTTTTGAAATGATTATCAAGACATTTGTCAGATAGAGGCAGCTACATGGATAAAGTACTAGTTGTGTGGTCCTGGGCAAGTAGCCTAATTTCTATCACCATCCTTTTGTTTCCTTACCTTTCCAAGTTGCATAGTTTTGTTTATCTTTCATTATATTTTCAAATCCCAAAGCTAATCACTTCTTTAATTTCACATAACACATTTATTTCAATCTATTCACATGAATTGGTTGATGATATAGTCTAAGAATCCCATATTTCAATTACTTTACAAAACCCACTGATTAGCTTTTAAATCTCTATAATCAATTATCAAATAATTAAGAAAAACATAGTCTACTGACCGCTTCCTATCACAAATTTATTTTTCTTTTACTTAGGAAAACATAAAAATTTAATAGGTGTAATTCTTTTAAACATACATATTTCCACATTTGCTATGTTGTGCAATAAAAATCAGATCCAAAGAGAAAAAAACTATGAAAAAGAAGAAAAACCAAGCAAACAACAACAAAAAGATGAAAATACTAAAGCATAGTATTGCTGGTTATATACTGTTTTATTTTTTTTACATAAAGCCCTCCCAAGTTGCCCCTATTTAAAATATTGCCCTATATATAAGTTAGAAGAATCAGAAAGCTGAGCAGAAAGCTGATCCTAAATGAAACCAAGAAATGGAATAGTGATGCAAACCCAGAACTCTAAGCTCATTTTCTTGCACTATTACCAACTCATTTCATAAATGGAAGCTCCCTAGCACCTGTGCTCTTCCACATCTTACTTTGGAACAATGATAATTGTCATCACATGGCTATAAAGTTTTAATTTACTTAGTTTTAGGTGATGGATGCTAAGTAAATATATTATAATTGTTTAAAATAATTTATTGGACAATTAAAGATGATCATTTAGAAATTATTTTACTAATGATTAAATTACAAATGTAGAATGATGGACAAAGCACTAGAGTTTTCTGTGTACAATTAAATCCACTTTTTCTTTTCTTTAGGAAAATGGAATCTTTGAAATATTAACCTTTATTATGTCTTTTATGTAAATCACTTAACCTTTGTCTCAGAGATAATAATAGCATCTACCTCCCAGGACTGTTGTGAGGATCATATGAAATCATATTTTAAAAGAGCTTAGCATAGTATTTAGCACGTAGTAGGTACTTAAAACATGCTTGTTTCCTTCCCTTCCCTTTCTCCCAATAAACATGTCTGTGAGTCTGAATTTAATTTCACAATAAATTTTCTATAATATTAGGGAAGCTTTAAATGATTACACTAAAAATAAGTGTATTCATATTCTCATTTTCTCAGTTGCAGAAATATTTTCCTAGCTTAAATGGAATGGTTCCACTCACAGAAACAGATGGTTATGCAAGATTTGACTTTCTTAGAGAAAATGGAATTGAGAGGTACATGTGCAAGAGGATAAACATCTGAATTTTTAAAAACAGCAGGTGAATAAGCAATTTGCTAGATAAAGCCCTAAGAACAGGATCAATTTCTCTTTGAATGGATAAGAAATTAAGTCTACACCACAAGTATTTGCCCTATTTTGGGGACAGTAGGACTAAGAAAAAAGGCACATCTTAGAATAGGATTATCTCCAAAAAACCTTTTCTGTTTTTTAGGGCTACTGATGATATTTTATGCCTCATAAATGAAGGAGGGAAAAACAGTCACTAAAGGACCAGTTATTTTTTATCTTAAGTTACACTCTCAAATGGAATTGTGATCTCCATGATGTGATTGTTCCATCCAGGGATATAGACTGCAACCCATCTTTGCTTTCTCTCTGCATCACAAGGATGCCAGTGGAGCATACAATCTGTCTGCTGTCTTTTTTCATATGACTAGTCCATCTAATAATAATTATAACTAACATTTCATTTTCTGGAGAAGGAAATAGCATACTGCTCCAGTATCTTTGCCAAGAAAACCCTATGGAGAATATGGTCCACAGGGTCACGAAGAGTTGGATACTACTGAATGATTGAAAAACAAACTTTTACATAGTCCTTATTATGTGCCAAGCACTGTGTAGAACACTTTCGATCCTCACAACAACCTTAGTTGATATATACTAATGTTCTCTTCATTTTATAGATGAGGAAACTCAGGTAAACAGAATGATTTGCTCAGGGTTATACAGATAGTAAATGTCTAAGGCTGAATTTGAACTTAGGTTTTTCAGTTCTGATGCTCTACCCATAGAGACACCTAATTATTTTTTCTATGATGACATTTTTATTTGTAGTCTGCTCATACCTACAATGTGCTCTTCTTTTTTGCTCTTCATGTGATACTCAGTTTTCATTCTTTAGAGATTGTAGTTTCATGACTTGCAACATTCAACCACACTGGAATAATGTTGTTATTACAAAGGTGGTATTTTGTTAAAAGGAGCAATTTTAGATCATTTAAAGGAATTTATCAATTTCTTAAGGCAACTTAGCCCACTCTTCTTCTCTTTAACTCTAGGCTAAACTAATTGTCCATTTATATTGCTTATTCAAGATAAAGATACTCATACACACATACAGAGGAACCTGTGTATCTATATAAACATTGTTAGATATAAAGACACATAGATATTGTGAAAGGTGGTCTGTTGCTGACAGAAGTAGTCTTATGTTTGACCACTGATTGACCTATCTATATACCAGGAAGTTCTTATGTACTAAATAACTGGTTTGGTCAGCTTCATTTAGACAAGCAAAACAAAGTTTTCCTGATCATAACCAATTTATCAAAATTCATCTAATCCATATTTTCAATATTAGAAAATTTTCCTGATCATAATGCCCTTGTGATTAATAAGGGGCTTGGGATAAGGGTCAAAGTGAGGACCACCCCTGATTGACTTCTCTTGAGGACCCCTCCTTCACTTGTTCCCTATTCATCTGTCCAGTCACAAGAAACAAATATAAGATCAGAGAGTCAGATCTCTGGCTTCATACACCCATGCCCCCTGTTCTTATCCATGGGATTGAAGGGCTGAATTATCCTGTGAGTAATGAACTATCTGATTTAAGATACATTGCGCTTGTATTCCATTATACACCATATCCACAATCTCTTCACATAAAAACCAGTCTTCTTATATATAATATATAGATTAGATTCTCTGTATCACTCTCTAATTCTATCAGTTTTGATTTGAGAACTTCTAACATCTCATAAAGTAAGTCTCAACTTTTTTTTTTACTGTTTAAGAATTTAATGCTTTATTTTCTCCGTTATCAATCCATTATCTTAAGTGACTTCATCAAGTAAATTGTGGGAACTAAACTGATCAAGAGTACAATCCTCCTTTCCATCCTATCTCTACCCTTCACCCTTTCAATGGATAATTTCTTGACTTGCATCTGAATCTGATTTAAATGAAGCCGAGTTGTACAAAATAGTCAGCCTTACTATCTCTTCCTAAGTTATCAAAGTCCAGTGACAAGACAAAAGTCTGGGCCATGGGAGATGGCCCATGATTCTGTGGATCATCCTGGCTTCTTCAATGCATGACCAAGTTCTAAAGGCTCCACACAATCTGCTTCAGCTGTCTTCATGGCCATTGGAACAAATTGTTCTCATCCTCTCATTTAGCTTTTTTCACATGCTTGAAGCAGACATCCCCTAACTCACTGACAGGTTTGAGACCTGACCTATGTCAGATGTATTACTTATTTTTACATAATTAGTTTTCATTTTTTAAAAGGGAAATTCAGTTTCAGAGGATGGGAAATGAGGGCTGGTATATATCCAGAAATGACTGTGATTTAAAAAAAAAAAAAACAACCTTAAAAAAAAGTTTTTCCTAAATTCTGGTGACTTCTAAGGAATTTTGCTATATCTTAAGTACTGACACATTAAGGACTCAGAAAGAATGCATTTCTTTAGTGTTAAGAACTAGGTTGTGTTTTGAAATCTACAATACAGAAAGCACCAAGAAGAAATGAGTGAGGCAAGGCCATTTTGCTAGAGTAGTTTCAGCTCCAGTTCTTCACTATCCAGCAAATAGTCCTGCTTCAGACCTTAGCCATTGTTCTCAGCTCTCAACAGTCTATTGAAGAAGGTCCCCTTTAAAGATTGAATTTCATTTGTGTGACTCTAATTTTGTTTGTGTCTTCCCCTGAAACACCAAGGGAAAGCTGATTACAGGAAAGGACTCTTCCCACTCTTGCTGCTGCTGTAGAGTTTTCCAGTGCTGGGCAGGTGGGTACTAAGTGGCCAAGTGCAGGACACCATTGTCACTGCCCAAGGCCACAGTGCTCTAGATCTCCAGATCCTCCAACTGTAGGCCAGATGGAAACTAGGATAGAGACAAAGCTTATGCCGCTGAGGAGTGGGGCTGTAAGGTGGCTGCCAAGGAGACACGACTTACATTCCTGACAGTATAGTTCCCATCATCATCTTCAGTGGTAGAGACCTAGAGGGCAAGGGCCAGAACAGAACTCCCATTAGCTGGCAGTACCTGGCTCACTGAGTCAGAAGAAGGTAGTGTAGTTCTGAAGGCTCTGGGAGCACTGGGCAGAAGCATCCTGGGGTTGTGGGGAAGCCTAGGGGGATTATACTGGTTGGAACCTGTTTAAGACGTAAATTGGTTTGAACCAATTCAGAATGGGAATAAAACTAGTTTGAATTTGTGGGAAAATTATGATTTTCATAATTATCAAGATGATAAGTATAATGAATATACTAATATTTTAGAATTCTCAGAGCTGCCTTTTCTGGTTTGGGAATCAGAGTCTTATAATGCAGTTTGAAATGATCAATCAATTCTTGACAATGCTCTCCTGTGTTTGTTTAAGTGAAGTGAATCAAAGATTGTAGAACCTATTTCCATCACATTACTGTGGTTCTCTCCCCCACCAAGTAATAACTCCATGATTTGAAACAATCATTTAAAAACTGTTCTCATAGGACTGCAGAACACCCATATTGTCCTGCATCCATGGGCTTGTCATGGGAAACCACTCTGACTCTGAAAATGATTGTATTGTAATCTACCTTGCCCCATCCTTCCCATTTAATTTCTGTATAAAATCTCTACCTTTCCTGCAATAGGAGGTCTCCTGCCCAGAAAAACTTCGAGTTTGTAAACTGTATTCCTTATTCTGAAAGTAATTAATAAAACTGCTACTTGATCTCTAAAACCTGCCTCTAGATCTGCTTTGTGTGGATTCTAGTTACTCACAATTTACACACCACTTGGCTGCCTTCATAAAAACAAGGCCACAAATAATCTCCACAAAAACACCTTTTATTTGCAATTTTTGAAAGAAAATACATTCTAAAGAAAGTCTTGTTTTTGTGTCTTTGGAATCTTCTATACCAGAATAAAATATATATGAGAAATGAACAAAAATGAAAGAAAATTCACTTTTCTCCTGGAAAAACAAATGGTGGAGCTCTTTCATTTAGAGAATAGAAAAGATTTAAACATGAATCTCATCTCTTCTGAGATGAAATCTTTGCTCTTTTCTAATACCCAATTCAGTTCTTGAATCTTGATCCTTTCTGTACTAATCCTTCTGGTTCATACATTATCCATTTGCAAATAAATTTCTTCTCCGAAACCTTCTAAAAATACATTCCCCTCCCCTTAAGTGAATCATTTGGATGATGAGAATTGGATAATGAGAAATGAAGATTTGTTTTGTAATGTGTCATTTCTTCAGATCTAATGTGGAAACTCCATAGGGATAGGATACTTGACGTATTTCCCCCTATTGTACAATGATGTTCACCTTCTTTAAAACATCACATGCATAAATCTTTAAATAAGGGAAAATAATCATGCCAATCTTTATTTTGTTCCTTCAGAACTTTTACATGATAAGCAATAAATGTAATCTTAGAGATATTTAAAAAAATCTGAGATATAGTTGAAGATTCAAATGGTGGCAATTCTTTAAGATGGCACCATGAACATGACTTATACAAGATTAAAAAAATTTTTATTAGAAAATTTGGAACAAAACATAATACTACATACCATTGTTTTAATAATATATATTATATATAAATGCATACATATATATTTATACACACAGATATGTATATCTATACAATAGATTTTTAATCTATTAGTTTCCTAAGTAAGTGTCATAGGAACATTGAGATAGAGCTGGAAGAACTCTCAGATTTTTAAAGCTAAAGCATTTAAGCCATTTATACTTATCTCAGAACTATTCATGATTAATTTCTAGAATTTTCAAGGAAAATGAGATGCACTTACTTAAAAAGTAGGAAAGATGATGAAGTAGTGGATTGCAGTAGAAAGAATATTAGATTTGGTAAGTAGGTGGGGCAGTGGATGTAATAGCTGGAATCAGGAAGACATTTCCTGCTTCAGACACTTATTAGCTATGTGGCCCTGCTATCTGCCTCAGTATACTCATCTATCAAATGATAATAATAGCATATACCTACCAGGGCTGTGAAGATCAAATAATATAATATTTGTAAAATACTTTGCAAAGCTCAAGGCACTACTTGTGTCTCATCTATGTCAAAGAAGATAGATTCAATTTTGCTTTGAAACTATATGGAGAATGACTCTGCAAGATATGGATTTGAATTTATACTTAATACTTAGTTATATGCTTTTGGGCAAATCACTTAAACTCTCTGAGTTTTTTTTTCTTATCTGTAAAAAGTAGGTAACAAAAACCATAGTACCTACTTTGTTGTAAGTATGTGTGATGCTCAAATGTGAAAATGCAAATAAAATGTTTTTTAAACTTTAAAGTTTAAGCTATTAAACTTTAAACTATAAACTTTGTACAAATATCAGCTATTGTTACTTGTTATTTTATCATCATCTTATTTTCATCTTTTTGATGGAGTTCTGAGAAAAATGATCCAGGTATAAGTTGCTATCATGCTATTATTCTTTCATTTTATATTTATATTTTATAGAACATTGCAAAAGAAGATAAAATTTTTCCTTGTAGCTGAATGAATGAAAACATTTAAATGTAAGCCATCCTCTGTAGGTTTACTGGAAGCATTTCATAACTTTAGGAGCAGAAAAGACATTAGAGATGACAAATACTTTATTCTGTTCTCATGTGATTTTAATTTCTTTGACTCAGAATTTGAAAGTTTTCCTACTTCTATGTAGCTTTGAAATTGGTCTTTTTTCTGAAGAGAACCAAAATGATATCACAATGATAGAGACAAATCACAGTGTCTGACTAGCTGATCACACCAATATGAGATCAGAAGGATCTACCACAAGTTAGGTGCAAATAGGCCATTTGAACAATTGTGGTGAATTTTCTAAATCTGCCCATCTCAGGTTTCTTTAGAGCTACTTCAATTCTGCTTTGCGCATAGAGTACACCATGCTGGACAGTCTCCCATGTCACACAATTAATTCCAAAGTTCTTAAGACAGACTTTGAAAGTGTCCTTGAATTGTTTTTTTTTTTTTTTCTGACCCCCATGTGAGGGCTTGACCTGTGTGAGTTCTCTATAAAATAATCTTTTTGACAAGTGTTTGGCATTTGAGCAACATGGCCAGCCCAATAGAGTTATGCTTGGAGATTTGTAGTATTTGGTTTGATAACATCTATAAAAAATTAGTTTTAAGTTTTTATGGATTGATATTATGCCAAGGTAATTATGAGCAACAGTTTAGACTGTAGTTATGGACTACTTCCAGTAGAATTTATTAATTGAGTTTTCAAGGATATTTTCATATCTGTATTTGTAGTATGGGGATTTGTCAGCTATTAGTCCATGAAAGACAGTGAGTTTCTGAAGCATAATTTTAGCAACCAGGTCATGACCTGCTAGGTATTGGATAGGTGCTAATTTTTTTTATTACAGTCTGAAGTGAGGCATTGCACAGTTTCTACTTTTTTTTTGCATAATTTACATTGATCACTAAGTCTGGAGTCTTAAAAGATAATTCTTCTGAAATTTGTGATGACAATAACCTGATCCTAAATTGTCATTATAAATCTTTTTATTCCCAGAAACAAAATCAGATTGAGAAGCTTAATTCTTTACTTTAACAATAAATTTTTGGCTGAATTAATACAGCCATCACTTGTAGATCTTACCTATTTTATGGGTTGCACTTAGAGGTAGCCTACCTACTTTTAGTTACAATGGATGATTCTAGCAGAGTGTACCTTTTGTCAATCTTGGCTTTTGCTCAAGGAAATTATGGATACTTGGTTCAGTAGTATTTCTAAACATTTGCAATTAACTTATCATATGTTCTAAGAATTTTTATTAATTTTATTAATCTTTTTTGGAAAGAATATTTTAAAAGGCAAGCAATTTGAAAAGACTTAAGAAATCTAATGAATATAGTCACTATAATTCCAGAGGATTCATGATAAAGCATTTTACCCTTTCTCTCTCGCAGAGAGATGATGGACTCAGTATAGAATGAAAAATACATTTTTGGATGTGACCAATCTGTGCATATTTGATGCAAAGATTTTATTTTTCTTCTTTTAATTGGGGTAGATGAGAGGAAAAAACAAATGCTCACTAACTCAGAATAAAATAAAATAAAATTATCATTATTATTTACAAATTAGAGGTTGGAACAAAAAGAAAAAGCTATATTAATCAACCTAGAATTGCTATAGAATGATGGCTCCTTTGTCTTAGTAGTGATATTTATTAATAATTAGCTAATGATAATTAACAATGCTTTTTTAATCTTTTATGATTTCCCCCCCCTTTTTTTTAGTTCCAAAAATTACAGTAAGACTGGTATTCTATAGGGGTGAATTGTTTTAAAGGTTTTATTCTCTTTCTGCTTTAATTTTATATCTCTAATAAGTCTCAACCACATTTTTTCCTTTATATATTTATGCATCTTGCCTGAAGAAGACCAAATATTCATAGGTATTGCCTTAATCTATTGGTTCAATTTGATCTCCAGATTAATGCTATCTAATCCTTAGTACATTAAGGAGTTTATGATTTAGCTAATTCAAATGTTATTTTGATGTAATTGGAGAAAAACTCCATGAGATCAGCGGTTTAATATATTTTGTTAGAGAAATGTGAAGTCTGATAACTTGAGGCAGCTAGATAGTAGAACTTGGAGTCAGGAAAATATGAGTTCAAATAACCTGACACTACCTGTGTAGTGTTAAGCAAGCCACTTAATCTTGTTTGCCTCAGTTTCCTCATTTATAAAATGATCTGGAGAAGGAAATGGTACACCATTCCAGTATCTTTTCCAAGAAAAGTGCAAAAGGGATCACAGTTGCACATGACTGAAAATGACTAAACAACAACAACAAAAATCAAGCTAAAAACACCTACCTCGCAGGGTTATCTTGAAAATCAAATGAAATAACATTTGTAAAGCACTTACTGAAGTGTTTGCTACTTAACACATACTTATTCTCTTCCTTTGATATTTATATATGTGTGTATATGTACATATATGTGTATACATACACATATATATATAGAGAGAGAGACAGACAGACAGACACGCAGAGACAGACAGAGAGAGAAACAGAGAGACAGAGAGAGACAGAGAGAGACAGAGACAGAGAAAAAGAGAGGGGAGGAGGGAGGGAGGGAAGGAGGGAGGGAAAAGGAAGTACAGAGGAGAGAGTAATAAGATATATTGGTTACACTATTCCTACTATTCCAACTGCTACTACACAGTTGAACAAAGTCTAAGCCACATTCTCCTTACTTTTAAAATGAGAGAACATGACTATAATTTCATCTATGAACCTATGAAATGACCTATTAAGTACCAATATTTTAAATTAGAATTGAGTAACTGAAGATTGCTATCTGTAGCCTTCACTTAACTTCTATGCCCAATAAAATCTTGGAGCACAAAGTTGCCACATTTAAATTTTCCATTTACTTTGCCACAGTGAAAAATAGAAATCTGTACAACTAACAACACAGCATTTAGGGATAAATTGAAAACAGAGTAATCATGACTCACTTCTCATATTCAATGACATCTGTGACAGTTTGACTAGGCAGAATTTTAAATCCCACATCACTGGAAGCTAACTAGAATGACTTTTCATCTTTTCTACTTGTACAGTACTACAGAGAGTAGTAAATGAAATTAAGCAAGTTGATTTCACTAAGAAGGGTCATTTTCTTTCTTCAAACACCAAATTAGCCTATGTTTAGGTTGGGTTACTAATCTTGCACTTTTCATAAAGGTCTATTTCAGACATTCAATCTGAGACTAAGTGGTTTTTGTCCAATGTTATCACTTTTAACAATCACTACAATGGGATGGGGTAGGATTATGTGGAATGACTTGAAGGAATGGGAGTTTCCTTACCCCTGAAAATATGCCTTTTGATGCCAATAAATTTTTACTACTCTCCCTAGGATTAGCTTTTTGGATGAAAATACTCTTGAGAGGGGTTATACATTCAACCCCACATTAAGTATGGAGGAATTCATTTTTGGAACTTGAGCCAGTAATTTTATTTTCACTTATTGTAATTCAATTGTGTAATATGTTTGTAAAAATGAATAGATCAGGTGCTTTTCTTCAGTGACAATAGGAAAAAATTGGTCATTGTGAACATTTGAAACACTTAGAGATGGTGAAGAAGTGTTAAAAGGAGAAATGAAGATGTGAGAGACAGACTTTACCTACTTCTCAATTTTGTCTGAAGTCAACTTGACATTCCTGCTTCTACTCTTTCAGAGTCCTCTAGTCACCAAATTGCTCTTCATTTTTTGCCAGGAGGGTCAAGGATAGGAACAGATATAAGGAAATGAATGATAATTTTCTGCATTGTTTTTTGTACAATTCCCTTAACATGAATTTTCAATTTTCTAATTTGAAGATGACTTCTTATCACTTTTCACTGTTGAAAAAACATAAAATTTTGCATGTGTGTTTGTGGAGAAGAGTTGGTCAGGACAATCATATTCAATTGATTTTTCCCCAGCCAAGTCAATGAAATCACAGAAGAGACAATTATAGAGATAACACAATATTGATGTATTAAATTATGTGCAAAAACTTCAGGGCCATTTCTCTTTTCATGATGTCCTCATACTTATCAGTCAACAAAGATTTATCAAGTGCCTGGGCTATGTTCTAGGCACTGTGCTAAAGATGCAAAAGAGGCAAAAGACAATCCCTGACCTCAAGTAATTTTTAATCTAATACTGATCCCTTAAATTTAATATCTTTGCTACACAAGCCTCTCATCTGGGCCCCCTGGGCTTCTTCCTCTCTACAAGTCATCTTTTAATTGCCAGAGGTAATCTTTTATTGCATTGACAGTTGGTTCTATTTTCTCATAACAAAAGTCAAATTTCTTGGGTTGTCTTGACTTCCTGGGCCTATTACTGGATGGATGCAGTAAGTGTTACAGGTATTATTTGCCTTGGTTGCATGTCTTCTTGAAATGTATGCTTTTCAATTAGTGTATGCTAAGTATGTTCCCACATACTTATCTCAATGATACTGTGTGTAATTGTAGAATAATGCGCCATAGGTTTGTGGGAAAATGTTTGGTTACTTTTGTTTCTATATAAGGCAAATAATTTATTTGTTGATATTGTTTGAATCTAGTTTTATATGGTTAGATTTTAACATAGAATATGAAGATGGGTAGGGATCATGCAGATCCTGGACATTTCTATTTGGGAAGTTGTTGTTTTTGCTGTTCATCTTTTGTTCTGGAAAAGAACTAATGATATCAGGAGGATGATCTCTGGAAGTGTAAATGAATTGGATTTAAGGGAGACAGGACTGTGCAAAGTTATCAACTTCAATCTTTCCTCCAGTCATTGCAATCCAGTGGCAAGACATAGGTCAGGATGGCTGTGATGGCCTCGGATGCAGTGGAAGACCTTGGCCTTTTCAAGCTACATCTTTCCAGGTCCTAGTTTGTCTTAGGAAACACTCACTTAGTGGTTAAAAGACCAGGTAAGAATTGAAGCAAAAAATGACCTGTTTGACTTCTGAAAAGGGGACCAGTGATGGTCCTTAATAATTTCCTTTGGAGTTTTGTCTAAAGAAACCTCTGGATCTGGGGTAATCACTTCTTTCTCTTGATAAAAGCTGTCTATGGTGAGAGCTCTCTTTTGCTACTTTATTTTTTTTTTTTTTAGACAGCGTGGATATCTCTTTAAGGTAGGGGAAAAAAAATGGTGGCTGAACCAGCAGCTGAAGATCTTTGCCCTGGGGCACTTCATCGAATTAACTTAAGGTGCTGGGCCGGTGGGGGCTAGGACTACGTCCGAATTACTCCTTAAACAAGGCAAGTTTGCCAGAACACCTGCCTCCAATCAGGGCAGAGTGTCCCGAGTGCCTCAGATAAACTCCAGGTGTTTGGAATTTGGAGTTTGGAGTTTCTGCTAAGCTGAGCTGAGTCCCACCCTCACTTCCGGCCTACACCAGAGTTCTCTGACACCGGAGTCCTCTCTTTATCTCTCTGTCCGAGTTAGACAAACCTGATGTGAAGTTTTTCAGAGATATCTGCAAGCAGTATCCAAATATTTCTGAGTTCCTTGACTTGAAGATCAGTTCAGAGGCTTATTTTATTGTTGATTTGAGAGAAGATCGGAGGAGGATGCAGAGAGTCACCTTTTCACTCTGCCATCTTGGCTCCGCCCCCTCCCTGTTTGACTTCTGAAAAGAATCATTCTGGGAGGGGAAACTCTCAGAGTTTCTGGCTAAAACAGAACAAATTGCTATTAATACTCACTCTGAGCCATCAAAACTCAATGACAACTGAGGCTTTGGACTAGAACCTGTTACTGACCAATTAGTGAGAGCCAGAGTGATTGGGTTTAGGACATGTTTAAATATCTGTTTGAATCTCAACGGGCTTTATCAAAACCCGTTTTCAAGAACTCTATTTCAAGAAATCATAAATAAAACTACATGGGAGAAAAGAGTTAATTGTTCCAGGTTAAGAAAAAAAAGCAAACGAAGATATTTGATTAGCATCTTGACTTGGCAATCAACAAATTGCCTAAAGACTCAAAATATTTTATAAATTTCATTTATAATTTATATTTTAAAGTTTATTTGCTTGTTTGTTTTATTTTATATTTGCAGAGAAATAAAGTTACATGGAGCTGGGACTGTCACTGTAGACAAAAACTTTCACAAGGAGTTAACTAGTTAAAATTGTTGGTTTTTTTCTTCTCCCACTAGAAGGAGCTAATAGGTGAGTAGAGAGCTCAAAAGAAGGTGACAATCTGAACTAGCTACAATGCTCTCTGATGGGCAAAATATACAGAGACAGATACAAACATATAGGTATTTTCTGTTGGTTGACTATATCTATATTTCTATATCAAACTGCATTAAGAATTTTAAAAAAACTTTGTATACATAACCTATATATATATATATATATACACCAAAATATTATTATATAATAGATAAAAATATTTATTTACAAATATAAACAAATATATGTAAAACTATATAGCAATATATTTATATGCACACTGTATTTGTATGCTTATATATTACAATGCTAATATATTTATATATTCATATGTAGCCACATGTTTATATAAGTATATGTAACCATACAAATATATTTACATTATATTTAAATATATAGAAGTATATATAAAACATATATACCTATATAAATATTGCTATATATGAATATACATAGCAGTATATAAAATATTGCTACAATGTACATATACATTATATGTATATATATGTGAGTATATGTACATCACACAAACACACACACACACATATAGAACTTATATTGTACTTTGAGATTTACAAAATGCTTTTCATGTGTTCTTGTTACCTCCCCAACTTAACAGGATTATTTTGTTTTGTCTTTTTGTCTCTAGCCTTTTATGAAGTACTTGGAATGTAGTAGATACCTGTTTGAAAGCTTGATTGATGTACAATTGTGAACATTTCTAAGACAGATGTATCCAGACATGGAGATGACCTGGAAGAGATTAGGAGATTCTGGACCCCTCAGTTGGACATAATTGCTAGTAAGAAGAGTCTTCAGCACTTATATCTTCTTAGAAATGATGATAAATAGCAGGAGAATGAGCTCAAACTCTAGAGAATGACTGTCCAAAAACACGTGGCTGTCCAAAATACAGTGCAGAGTAAAGTTGGAAATAAATATCCTACATTGAATACCTTTCTACTTCATTTATTGGGAACATCTAAATATTTCTCCCTGGGGCTCTGGAATGGAGGTAAAGAACCAGAAAATTTGAGAAAACACTTTCTTTAGGAAGCTAGTTTCCTAAGGACTGGACATAGTACATATATTTGTTGGTCTAAGGCTGAGGAAGCCCTCTTTGTGGATAGAAAGAGAGGACAAGTGTCCTAGTCTTCACAGACCTAATGGAAATTTCTATTGTTATGCTATGATCCCAAGAGTTGTATTGCTTGTTCCATTTTCTCTACCTTGTTCCCTTATTCTAAACCCCTGCCTAAAAATAAAACATGAGAAAACAATCCTCTATGATTACTTTTTACCTAAAATAAATTAAATAAAAATCATGTAGCTCTTGTCAATGTATGAATTTGGATTGTGTTTATAGTACTCTCAGGAGCATAAAGAAGTCAATCACTTTTGTTTCCTGTCTTTCAGTAAGAGAATGGTCACGGTAAGTGTGGACATTGGCTGAAAATATAGTCTTGAATTAAGAAGCATTTATTTTAAGTAAAGACAACAAGCACTTATTAAGCACTTATTGTGTGCCAGGCACTGTGCTAATCTCTGAGGGTATATAAAAAGGGCAAAACATTGTCCCTAAACTTGAGAAATTCAGTCTAATGGGGAAAATGGCATGCAAAAAATTACATACAAACATATACAGAATGAATGTAGTTAATCTCAGATTGAAGGTACCAACATCAAAGAAGAAAGGTTTCTTGCAGAATGGGATTTTTGTTGAGACTAAGGATCCAGGGAAGCTCAGAAGTGGAAATGAGAAAGGAGGACATTCCAGGAATGTGGGATAGCCAATGAATGTGCTCATATTCAGAAAATGGAGTGTCCTGTACCAGGAACTACAAACAAGGAGGCATACATGCAGAAGAGAAAGGAATAATAAGACTAGCAAGTAGGAAGGGATGAAGTTATAAAAGACTTTAAAAGGCAAATGGAGGATTCTATATTTGATTCTGGAGGTAATAAGGAATCAATATGTGAGAAATCCTGAAAAGTTGGGTTTCCACAGTGTTGCAAACTTTGAAGTAGTGTGGGATAATGGGTACCACTGACCAAGAGGTTTTCAGAATGTGAGAGATTAAGGAAGATTAGGATTCACAAAAAAATTAAGTGATCAACAGAAGCCTTGAAGAAACAAGAAGTTGAGGGGAAGGGTAGGAAGGCACACGTGGACTCAGCCAATCAGAAAGACTCTTGTGGTTTTGAGAAAATCTCAAACTTAATAGCCCATCTAGCCCAAACTAGTTGGGGTCAATGACAGGACTTGACCAAATCACTACTGTGCCTGCTTAATAGGCTAACTGAATATTAAACAACATATCCCAGAGGAGGAGTTTTTTGCCATTTTTGAACATGGGATGTATGATGAGGGAGGAACATGCTTTATACATATTAGGGGGAAATATGTAGTGTGTGTATCAGAAAGACTAACTTGGATAAAATGGACCAATCTGTTCTCTGAAGGAAGGGGCTGTGTCGCACAAGCAAGTATAAAGGTTCCCCCATTTTTGTACCCAGTGCTCCTTCTTCCTGAAGAGGAGTGGGGCCCTGCTTCTGGTAAGAAACGTTAAGAAGATTCCTTAAGATTCTTCTTTAATATGACCAGCAAGATGATTTCAGAGAGGCCTGGAGAGACTTACATGAACTGATGCTGAGTGAAATGAGCAGAACCAGGAGATCATTATACACGGTAACAACAGTACTATATGACGATCAATTCTGATGGACATGGCTCTCTTCAACAATGAAATGTTTCAAACCACCTCCAATTGTTCACTGAAGAAAGCCATATACACCCAGAGAGAGGGATGTGAAATGTGGACCACAACATAACATTCTCATACTCCTTGATTGATGTTTGCTTACATTGTGTTTCCTTTATCTGATATATCGTTTG
>JAJPUD010017661.1:0-30706 GCA_023553655.1 Myrmecobius fasciatus
TGTGTGTGTGTGTGTGTGTGTGTGTGTGTGTGTGTGTGTGTGTGTGTATGTGTAGGAGCTATTAGAAAAATCAAATTCTACCTCCAGACACCTTCAGGGTACCTATCCTTATGCATTCAGATATGTACATTTATGTCAACTCCTTTGTTTGGCAGTTAAAGCTCTTTATAATCTGATTGCAACCTACTTTCCAACCTTATATATTCATGCACTACATGCACCCTACTGTCCAGCCAAATTGCCCAGGGTGTTTCTTGACCATAACAATTTATCTCCCATGTCTTTGCTTTTGCATGCTCTGTCCTCTATCTCTGGAATGTGCTTCCTACTCACCTCCAAGCCTTGGGCCTTGGTGTACCTTTCTCCGGGGCTCAACTCAAGGACTACTTTTTTCCTGATCTGTTTATCTCCTGGTACTTTCCCTTCCCTCAATTACTTTATATATGTGTTGTACGTGCTTTTATATGACCTAGATCTATTCATATATATTTACATGCTCTGTCTCTCTATCTTGTCTCCCCCAATAAAACTTACCTTTGCTTTTGTATCTTCAACTTATGGCATAATGCTTAGCATATAAGTAGTTCATAAGTGCTTGTTGACTTTACTTTTTAAGTACTGGAGATTTTCAGAATATAAAAATTTATTAATTCATGAATTGTTTGTTTTATTAAAGCACTTAACAAAGTCTCTCATGCTCTTTGTTTCAGCAATCAGTGGCATTTAAGAATGTGGCTGTGGCCTTTGGCCAAGAGGAGTGGAATCAACTGGACCCTACTCAAAAGGACGCCTATAGAGATGTGATATTGGAAAAGTATCGGCACTTGGTTTCAATGGGTAAGGATGACTTCCCTCTTTAATTCAGAATCTTCTCATTGGGTAATTTTACCTCCTCATTTGTTAGTATATATAAGACCTTTTAGCTTTAGAGTTCTGGATTCAGTATTTTCAAATCTTTTTTGTTATAGAAATATCTGTTCCTTTTCATTGTTCAACACTTGGTTGAATTGAAAGTAGGTGGCTGTAGCTTCCACATCCTTTTTTTTTTTTTTTTCTCTCAAACCAAGACTTTCTCCCAGAAGGTCCCCACTGCATATACTTATGTAATAAGAAATTCCTAGCCTTCTTGCCTGAAGACTATTATCTTTCTGAACTCACTAAAAGTGAGTTCTTTACCCATCTCCCATATACTCTTTATAGGAATTTGCCACTAAGCATTGTATTGGGAGCCATTTTATTTCCTTCTGGGTCTTCCCTGGTACCCCCCTCCCCCTGCCCTTCCCTGAAGATTAAGAGCTTGGTATAGCAGAAAGAACCTTGGACTGTGAATGAGGAAGTTGGGGTTCCGGTACCTGTTCCATCACCCAGTAGCCAAAAGGCCTCAAGTTTAAACATCTCTGGGCTACAGGTCCTTATCTGGAAGATAATTCTCATTTATGATTAATTATATTTAATAAGTAATTCTTGGAATCTGATGTGCAGATGCCTTTGTGTCCTCAACACAAATAATGAAGTCCTATTTATTTTTCTGTGAACAGGGCTTCCAATTTCCAAACCTGATGTAATCTCACAGTTGGAGAGAAAAGAAGACCCATGGATGTTGGAAAGGGAAGTCTCAAGAGACATCTATTTAGGTGAGTGACAAAGAGCTGGTGATCATTGGAAGCAGTAGGACTGTTAGTCATTGAGCGCCTTTGGGCTCAATAGGGAATATTATATTATATTATATTATAATATAATTATAGCTGAAGAGCCTCACCTTAAAACCCTACAGGCCTATGGAGGAGGAGCTG
The DNA here is from genome assembly GCA_023553655.1 of Myrmecobius fasciatus. NCBI lineage: Eukaryota > Metazoa > Chordata > Mammalia > Dasyuromorphia > Myrmecobiidae > Myrmecobius > Myrmecobius fasciatus. The sequence continues at coordinate 1,794 of JAJPUD010017661.1, forward strand.
GAGGCCTTCTCGGACAAGTTTCCAAATAGAATTCAGGCTACTTGGACAGTTGTTTTGCCCCCTAGTTTCAAAAAGAGAGAACTTTCTCCCTGAAGCTAATTCCTGTACTTGTATTCTGGATCTCACCACTTATCACCTTTCCCAGCACTTTGCCTCACTCCTTCATTACAGATTTTCTCTCTTGTCTCTTCAAATTTACAAAGGTTTCTTTTATTTGAAACAATTCAAATAAACTCCTTTTTTTTTCTTTATTCTGCTCCCTCTTCTGCCTTTTGTCAAATGTCTCTCTTTTTTTATTGTGCAGTTCTTCAAACATGCTCTTTGCAGCTGCTGCATACACCTCACCCTAAAAATCTCCTAAAATCTGCCTTACTTTCTACCACTCTTGTGAAACTGCTATCTTGAAGGGCACAATTGATTTCCTGTTAACCAGTCCAATGCCTTTTCTCTGCCTCATTCGATATGGACCAGCTCTACTTTTATTTTAAATACTGGATCTCCCTGTCTCACCCAGGCTGGATGTGCAGAAGCTCCTTACAAGCCTGATCCCACTACCAATTAGTAGGGGACATTTGACCTGTTCCATTTTCATTCAGACCACCTCTTTAGGCAATCTGGTGGCTCCCACTGCCAGGAGCTCACCATATTGAGGCCTAATTTAGTGCAGACATCTGACTAGCACAATCCAGTGCAGCTCAGAATTCCCAAGCTGCATATTGGCTAGCCTTGGCCTCCGTAGGAGCCAGGATTATAGGTGTGTACCCAGCTCACCTGTCCTCATTCAAACTCTTTTACTTTGATCCTCATTCTTTCCTTCCTCTTCCAGCCACTTCTCTGTCTCCATAAATGTCTCTTCTTCCCCAAAGTGGAAGTAGACTTAATTAGTAACATTTAATAATTAATAATAATTTAATTTAATAATGATAATAAAGAAGTAGTTAACTCTTAATTAACTATTTTACAGTTTTTGCTATAGGATCTTTTCTTTTTTATTTAATAATATTTTCCCCCAATTACATGTAAAGAAAATATATAGTAACTATCACTAAAGTTTTTAACTGTTGTCAACAAGTAACAGTAGATTATCATAGTCATTTGTAAGATTGCAGATTTAGGGTTGGAAGAAGATTTAAAGATCAAGTAGTCTACACCCCTCATCTTACAGCCAGCTGAGACCCAGAGAAGCAAGTTACAACCTCGAACAAGACAAACCAAAAAATTAATAAAGGTAACATCTCTAGCAAACCTGGTTTTTAAAAACAAAATAGAACTTTGTTCTTCTAGACCCATATTTATATTTATGTACTTTTTTTAACATCTAGAGAAAACCAGAATAATTAAATCACATACCAGAACTACACATTGCAACATGTCCAAATTTTGGAATATCATTTTTAAAGAATGGCTAGCAGCCTTTTGTCTGGAAAATCAGAATACTTTTTGGCCCCATATGAATGTTGAGAAAATTGAATAGAAAACTGTAGGAAGACACTTGTGTCCAATGAGGCCTAAATGTACATCTCCTGGCACATCCTTACCCTGATATATCTGAAATTGATTTCATCCCAATAAAAAAAATTGAACCAAGAAAACAAATGCAAAGTTTACTTATAAAACCACAGGTCTTCAGAATAGGACATCGGACCTCTTTTCTTTCTTTTTTAAATATGACATATGATAGCTTTTAATTTGTCCAAATACATGCAAACATAGTTATCAACATTTCCACATTCACTTTTGTAAAACCTTCTGTTCCAAACTTTTTTCCCTCTATCCACCCCTAGATAGCAAACAATCTGATATAGGTTAAACATGTGCAATTCTAAAAATTTCCACATTTGTTATGCTGTGGCAAGAACAGTGAGATCAAAAGAAAAACAAATAAACAAAAAAAAAGCAAACAAACAACAGAAATGAAAATACTATGCTTTGATTCAGTCTCCTGGTTCTGCTCACTTCACTCAGCATTAGTTCATTTAAGTCTCTCTAGGTCTCTCTGAAATAATATTCCATTACATTTATATACTATAACAACTGATGGGCATCCATTTAGTTCCCAGTTTCTAGCCACTACAAAGAGGGCCTGCCACAAACATTCTTGCACATGTGAGGCCCTTTCCTTCCTTTAAAATCTCCTTGGGATTCATACCCAGTGGAAACACTGCTGGGTCAAAGAGTATGCATATTTTGATAGCCCTTTGGGCATAGCTCCAAATTGCTCTTCCAGAATGGTTGGAATCCGTTCACATCTCTACCAACAATGTCTTACTCTCTTTTCAAAAACATTGTGGGAAATGCCAACATTCATTTTTACTCAGGCAAAGACGATGGCTGTGACTTCCCACTGGTCCTGTGCCAAGCTACTCAGGGAAAGCACAGCAGCCCAGATGCTGGCTCCTCCAGTCTCAATCCCATTGGGTTTACTCTCTTAAGTTACAAAAGTAGTTCTAACAGAACAAAAATTCGCTAATGTTTTCAATCATTTCTTTACTATATCCCTGGGGGAGGCAGGGTATCATTGGCTCACTTCTCAAGGGTCCTGATGACTCCCTGTCACCAAATAGTTAATGTGACCTCTTTCTTTGCTAGCAAAGCAGGCACAGAACTTGAGAAATGGGTCTGAAATATTAAGTATCTTGAGTGTACAACTTCATACTCCCCAGTGCACTTGTAAAAATAAGAATTTATGGTAGCAAAAGAAAAAAAAATTACTAGGAAATAAAGAATAAATAGTACAATGGCAAATAGAACCAGGAAAAATTTTCAGATTGAAAAGGTTGGCATTCTTTTTTCATACTCTGGTCTCATCATGCCCCTTTATCCTCTTACTCAGCTTATCCTCAGTTGATAAGCAAAGTAACATTTTACTACTCACTAAGAGCCTCTTTCCTTCTGGCTCTCAGTGAACTCATTAGTATCTTTTTTTTTTCTCTTTTATCACAATAGCTAGCCTCTGCTCAGCTTTGCCTTTCTGAAGCAACTTCCCTCTCATATTACATTTCTCTTATTTAGCAACCTTCTCCAGTCTGGTTCTCTTTTTCTTTGTTGTATAGTTAAGGCACATGTGTTTGAACTAACTTTCTAGTTAACCAACATAGTAGCTTGATTTCTTAAAGCAATCAGATATTTAAAAAAAAAAAAGTTTATGTCTTTTTGTTTTTTATACTATACAATCTTCCCATATATTATCTTCCGTCTCTACACCCTCATTTCAACCAACAGGATACCCTTCCCCTCCACCCATCCAGCCACTCCCAGTAACAAAGAAAAACAGTTGAGCAAAAGTGACCAGCACAGTGACCATATATCTATCAAATATATTTTTGTAATCTGTTGTCCCTCTCCACACATACACCTCCTCCCCAACAAAGAGGGTTGAGATATATTTATCAAACTGTCCTCTGGAACTCATCATGTTATAAGCCAAAGACAAATTAAACAGATTTTTTTTCATGCTCTTAAATCTGGGTCTCCAGCTCTGATCTCTCATTTGCATTCCAGTCCCATACTTCCATCTATTTAGAGACCCTGGGATAATTCACACTTACCTCATACTCTACTCATTCAAAATTGTGCTTTTCTTTGCCTCCAAACTAGTTCTTCCCTTTGTTGCTCTTCCCATTTCCTAGGCAAGAAAACAAAGTTACTTCTGGTTCTTCCCTCTCCTTCTCATCTGATATAATCATTCTCTGAGTCCTGTTGATTCATACTTTGAAAAGTCTGATTTGGCATTGCTTCTCCACTTTCACTGACAGCACTCAGTGGAGACCACCATTACTATAAGCTTAGATTGTTGTAACAATCTCCTATGTTATCTTATATCCTACTGATTGCTTCTGTCATGTTCTTCTACTCATAAAAACAAAACATTGTACCATCTCATCTCAATCCAGGTATTGTTACTGATTCCCAATGTCACAACGGGCACTCCACCTCATCAGATTTTTTAAAATACCTCTTTTTTGGCTTTATATTGAAGTTATTTCAACTCTTCCTCCACATTTAACCTTCCTCCCCAAATGTGTTGAGTGTGCCTTTCTCCATGGGCTGGAGTAGTTAGGGAAGACTTTGAAAGTGATGGGATTTGACCTTGGCCCTGAAGGATTTGGTTAGATGAAAAAACAGAAGGGCATTCTGGGTTGGAAAATAGAATGGCCTGAGGCTGTGGATATTGCATATTCAGGCTAGACTTTTTTTTTATTTGCTGAGGCAATTGTGCCCAGGGTCACACAGCTAATAGGTGTTAAGTGTCTGAGACCAGTTTTGAACTCAGGTCCTCTGATTTCAGGGCTGGTGCTCTATCCACTGTGCCACCTAGCTGCCCCCTAGACTTTCTTTATTTTGGGACTACTCATACCACTGCTGGGAAGACCCCAAACCACCCACCCTCTGCTTAAGCAGGAGCCTTCCTGGCACCAAATCACCACAATCATCAAGCTGGTTTACTCAAGATTCTTTCCCAGTTGGCCTCTGCTGTTTGCCATTGGGTTAAGAAAACCCACCTAGGCTTGAGTTTTTCCAGTGCAATGGGAGTAAATTCTTGCTGCTTTTAGGGAGCAAACTCAACCCCATGCAGAAGGAAGTAAGTACTGTTCTAGGTTCACTCTTAATACTATGCTCTTAGATCATAGAATGTATAGACTATACTTATCTATTCCATGAGTACTAGATACCAATATCAGCTGTTAACATTCCAGCTTTCAGTTTTATCATTACTTTTGTGTGCTTTCAGTTCTTTTGTGTTTACAAAATGCCCTACTGATTAGGTAGTAGGTACTTAATCTAGCAATTGCATTCATACTAGTGTACTTGTCTTGCCAAAGCATGATTCCTATTAACTTTATTCCTTTAGGATCCACACAAACTTAATGTCAGACAGACTCAAAATGTCCCATCCAAGTCACATGGTTTTTCACGTAACCTACTTCTGCCACTTGGTCTATAGTCCCCACCTTCCTTATGTTGGCCCTTTACTCCTATCAACAGAAAGCAAGGAATAATGGGTAGAGGGTTTGATTAAGCAATTGGAACAGCATCCTTGTGGCACCAGAGAGGTTTTAGAAGTTAGAATAGTATAATCTTTGGAGTTATCCAGACCAGTCATCCAACTTTTGCCCAAACATTTTTAGCGGCACGTGAAGCTATAACTTAGAGGCAGCTCACTTTTTTCACTGGCTGACTATTTTAGAATTCTTAACTAGATCAAGCCAAAATTTGCTTTCTCATAACTTCTACACTTTGATCCTAGTTCTACCCTCTGGAACATTATATATCAAGTCTCTCCTACATGAAAGCCTTTAAGATAATTAAAGATCACTGTCATGCATGCCTTGTCTTTTTTCAAGGCCTAACATTCTTGGTTCCTTCAACTGTTTCTGACTACAATATAATCTTTAGACCCCTCCCCCTCTGTCCTGGTGGACACCTCCAGAAATATTCTTATCACTGGGCCTTTCCAGATTTCTAGTAAGCATAAGAAAGACCTTTGTTTGTTCTTAATTTAATTTAGTTTTTTTATTTTCAGTTAAAAAACAATTTTTTTCTACCTTCCATTAAAAAAATAGTAAAAATAAAGTTTTTATAAGAAACATGCATTGTCAAGCAAAGCAATTCTCTGATTGTCCATGTTCAGAAATTAAGTCTCATTCTACACTCTGAGTAAAGAAAGAGCTTTCTAATGGAGCTGAGCAACAATAAAATGAGCTATCTTTTGAAGAAGTGACCTTCCCATCACTAAACACATTCAGGCATTTCATGATCAATGGTAATGACTATGCTTGGTCCAGGGAACACTTCTTTCCTTCATCTTACTAGAGAAGTTGGGAACCAATGCTGTGAAGAATGTTGCATATGATTCAAATGTACATAGAATACATATATGCATATGTATAATTGCTGAGACCATTTGTTTTGCTTACATGTTTTTCCTTATTACAAAGAAGGGCTCTATGAGGAAGGAACAGTAACAACAGCAAATGATAACGAAAACAAAAATTCCAAAAATATTGTTAATTGTTATTATTATTCTATTATTATATATCATTTGTTACATATCATATATTAATCCATTTGATTTATCAATCATTAATTAAAGTAATTAAATTGGTAATAAAATTAATATTGTATTATTGTTATATGTGATTATATTTCATAATATATAACACATAGTAATTATTAATATATATTATTGTATGTAATATATATTATTAATTATATTGTAAATTTAAATGTTGAACTATAGCCTCCAGAATTTAACACAGTATTCATGGTTTAATGTGAAAAGCACATAATAAAATGGAACAGTTCATTCCCATGGCATTGATGTGGACAGTGTGTTAATATCTGGTAAGGTACCCTGAGATTTCATCCTTGCGCCCAAATCCCTCTTTGTTCCATGCAGGTGACAGCGTATTCTTTGAGGTTATGCTAATGTCTAGCAGGTCCTGCATGTTGCAGGGCTCAGCAGCAAACTCTTTGTTTCTTTTTTTAAAAATAATAATAGCTTTTTATTTTTCAAAATACATGCACAGATAGTTTTCAATGTTCACTCTTGCAAAATCTTGTTCCAGATTTTTCTCCCTTCTTCCTTCCCTCCTCGCCCCTCCCCTAGACAAGTAATCCAATGTAGGTTAAACATGTGCAATTCTTCTAAATATATATTTCCACACTTATCATGCTGTGCAAGAAAAATCAGATCAGAAAGGGAAAAAATGAAGAAAAAAAAAACCAAACAACAGTAAAGGTGAAAATACTATGTTGTCCTCATATTCCTCTTTCTGGATGCAGATGGCTCTCTCCATCACAAATCTATTGGAAGTGGACTGAATCACTTCATTGTTGAAAAGAGCCAAGTCCATCACAGTTGATCATCGCATAATCTTCTTGTTGCTATGAACAATGTTCTCTTGGTTTTGCTCACTTCACTCAGCATCAGTTCGTGTTTAATTCTCTCCAAGCTTTTCTGAAATCAGCTCAGCAGACTTATCTTATCTGAGGACCAGCAGAGCAAAATTTAGAGAGCCCCATCTGACTGAAAGGGGAAAAATTTTTATGCCACAGTTACTCCCAAAGATAATCTCTCTTCTTGGAGGAAGGGAGATGGGAGCTGCATTGGTAAAAGGACCATAACAAAGAAATTACAGAACCTGGAAGTATTGAAGTGGTTAGTTTTTTTTAGCCACATGACCCTATTGATGTCTGTTGGACTCAGTTAATTAACATAAGACAGGCTCCACTCATCTCTGAGGAGTTGATTTTTTTCAACCTAAATATAGCGTGTTTATTAATGATAATTATGATAACTTAAATTCTTTATCATTTAGTGTTTTCAATTTAAATGTTATAATAGCCTTATGAATTAGTGAAAACAATTATTATGCCCACCCATTTTACAGATGAGGAAACCAAAACTTAGGTTAAGGGACTTGTCAAGATTCACATGGTTTATAAGTGGTGAAACTAAGACTCAAACTGGGTCTTGTACTCTCTCATGCTGCTCCACAGCTTTACAGTTATCTGTTAAATTTCATTGTGTTAGGTTTTGCTTAGTATGCCAGTCCATCAAGATTACTTTGGATTTTGCTTCAGGTACTTTATTAGCTGGAGAGGCAGTATGACAAAATGGGTAGAGAGAAGGGTGGCCTTGGAGTACAATACAAATGCTACCTTAACCTCTCAGTCATCTGACCAGTTGTCTGTGGCTATTAGTTACAGAAGAGTTGCTGATCTGTGTTAATGGAGGAAACTTCAATGATGGGACTTATCTACATGAATGAATTTTAAATCTAGGTTCTACCCCACACACACACAAAAAAAAAAGTATTAGCTATTCCTCTCAGATTTTTGTGGTCAAAGATTTAATAAGCATATTTTCTTTTTAAAAATTTTTTTATTAAAGCTTTTTATTTGCAATACATATGCATGGGTAATTTTTCTACATTGACCCATGCAAAACTTTCTGTTGCAGGTTTTTCCCTTTTTCTCCCTGCCCCCTCCCCTAGATGCCAGGTAGTCTAATACATGTTAAATATGCTAAAAATGTATGATAAATCCAATATATGTATCCATATTTATAGTTATCTTGCTGCACAGGAAAAGTCAGATCTAGAAAGAAAACAAAACTCAAGCAAACATCAACAGAAAGCATGAAAATGCAATGTTGTTTGCCACCATCCTCACTCTGGGTGTATATGGCTTTCTTCATCACTGAACAACTGGAACTGGTTTAAATCATCTCATTGTTGAAGAGAACCATGTCCATCAGAATTGATCATCATATGTTTGTTTGCATTGTGTTAACGTTCTCTGATTTTTCTTGTAGATACGATTTTTCTTGCACAACAATGATAAGTGTGGAAATATGTATACATATATTCGATTTATCAAGTATTTTAACATAATTAACATGTAGTGGATATCCTGCCATCTAGGGGAGGGGTGGGGACTAGGGAGGAAAATTTGTAACAGAAAGCTTTGTAAGGGTTAATGTTGAAGAATTACCCATACATATGTTTTGCAAATAAAAGTTTTAATAATAATAATAAAAAAAATTGATCATCATATAATCTTGTTGCCGTGTGTAATCTCCTGGTTCTGCTCATTTCACTCAGCATCAGTTCATGCACGTCTCTCCAGGCCTCCCTGAAATCATCCTGCTGGTCGTTTTTTTCTTTCTTTCTTTCTTTCTTTCTTTCTTTTTTTTTTTTTTTTTTGTTTTTTACTGAGGCAATTGAGGTTAAGTGACTTGCCCAGAGTCACACAGCTAGGGAATGTTAAGTGTCTGAGATCATATTTGAACTCAGGTCCTCCTGACTTCAGGCCTGGTGCTGTCTCCACTGTGCCACCTAGATGCCCCCTGTTGGTCGTTTCTTGTAGAACAATAATATTCCATAACATTCATACACCTTATGCCACAATTTATTCCCAACTGATTATGCCCAATCCCCAATTAATGGGCATCAGTTTCTAGTTCCTTGCCACTACAAAAAGGGCTGCCACAAACATTCTTGCACATGTGGGTCCCTTTCCCTCCTTTAAAATCTCCTTGGGATATAGCCCCAGTAGAAACACAGCTGGGTCAAAGGGTATGCACAGTTTGATAATTTTTGAGCACAGTTCCAAATTTAATAAGCATATCTTCTATATTTTTAGACTATGGACAGACTTTTCTTATTTGATAATGATCTATTTTAAGGGATTAATCATTCATAAAGTTATTGGTACTAGCCATAACATCCCTTTTTGTTTTTTTACTAGTATTTTATTTTTCCAACTACATGTAAAGATAGTTTTTGACATTTTTTTTTAATTAAAACTTTTTATTTTCATATGTTGAACATGTGCAATTTTCCCACAATTATTATGCTACACAAGAAAAATCAGATCAAAAAGGAAAAATGCAAGCAAACAACAACAAAAAGTGAAAATGCTATGTTGTGACCTATACTCAGTCCCCACAGTCTTCTCTGGGTGCAGATGGCTCTCCATTCCAAGACTATTACAACTGACCTGAATCACCTCATTGTTGAAAAGAGCCAGGTCCATCAGAATTAATCACTGTGTAATCTTGTTGCCATGTACAATATTATGAGTTTTTGTAAGTCTCTCCAGGCCTCTCTGAAATATCTTGCTGATAATTTCTTACAGAACAATAATATTCCATTACATTTATGTACCACAGCTTATTCTCAATCATTTTTGTAAATTGAGTTCCAAATTTTTTCTCCTTCCTTCCCTCTCCTACCTCCTCCCCAAGACAGCTCAAGCAGTCTGATATAAATTATACAAGTCAACATCTTTAAAGCAGGATTTCTTCATCTGGAAAACAATGATAAATGGCTATCTGACTTCTCCCACAGAATTTTTGTGAGGATCAAATGAAGTAATATATGTGAAAGCTTCAGCATTAGATGATGACAATATAGTGATGGTCTCTTTTGCCCTTTTAGAGTAGCACACTGCTAATATTCAGCCCACATTCTACCAGCTTATCCATATGAATAAGAACCACTTCTTAAGGCCTTTCAGTACCTCACTGTGGTTCAGGAATAACCTTGTGTTGGAAAAAGGGAAGGCCAGGAGGTCACAGGCAGGGCCCTGGGGAATCTGTTGTCTGAGGTCTTGCTAGGTGGAGAGAGACTTAGCAGAAAGCTACAGATAGGTTGTTGGCTTTTCAGCAATAGCAACCCTCAAAGACCGTGAAGATGGAGAAACTTCATTGGTGGAAGGCATGCCAATTACTGGCAAATTAGAGATCCTGTGAAAGTCTACAACAGTATAATCTGAGACTTTGAGTATTATCATGATAGGTTTTGGACATAGCTAAACTATATTTTGTAGCACCTAACTCTTAGTCTCTTTCTCAAATATTTGTTAAATGTTTATGGCATCCTCCCATTATAATTACACTTTCAAAAGAAAGGAAAGGTATGAGATCAGTTTGTTGGGTACTTAAATCATCAGTATTTACTATCAGTATGTCATTTTCCAGAACTCACCCTTTTGTTCTTTTATTTTTGCTGAGACAATTGGGTTTAAGTGATTTCCCAGGGTCACACAGCTAGGAAATGTTAAGTGTCTGAGGCCAGATTTGTACTCAGGTTCTCTTGACTCCAGGGCCTGTGCTCTGTACACTGCGCCATCTAGTTGCTCCTCACCCTTTTGTTCTTTTTGAAAACCAGGCTATTTCCCAAGCCCAAGTTTCAGGTGTACTCCTATCTGTGATTTCTCCACACCTCTCATATCATGCCTGCAGGGGCTGTGAGCACACTAGAACTCATCCAGGTCTGGAAATGAGTTCTTTACAATGCCATCTTTATTTTTATTTTGTGCTACAATTTCTTGTTTATTCTGTTAGACCCTTTTATAACATGGAGACCATTTTTTCTCCTGGAGCAACCATGGGATCCAAGTAACTTTGCTTGACAGAGATGCCATGCTTATTGCTAATTATAATAGCCATCTTTGAGAGCTGGAGCTCATCGTGCTATTCAGTCTTCCCAGGTGGCATAATGGCTTGAGATCCTTAACTAGCAGTGTGATCTTGGCCAAGTCACTTAATCTCCATTTTTCTGTTTCCTTATCTGTAAATAGGGATCATAAGAGTCCCTAATTCCCCACATTGTTGCAAGGATCAAATGAGATACTTAAGTGTTCAGTACCTCACACCTGGCATGTAGTAGGTACTACAGAAATGTTAGTCGTTAGAATTCTTGCTGATATTGTTTTTACAGGTGCTTGCTATTTTGTGTATGTCCTCTTTCAGTTGGTCAACAAGCATTTCTTAAGCTCCTGCTGTGTGCCAGGTACTGTGTTGGGTGCCAGGGATTCAAGATCCAAATGATCTGATCTGTTCCCTGATCTCAAACTCACAATTCAGTAGTTGGTATACAATGGCACCAGCAGTTGGGGGCTCAGAAGAGGTTTCATATTCTTAGAAATGAAGAACTAAGGTGTTAACTGTGTGGTAAAAAGGAGATAAAGATGCTGGGGAGATAGAAAGGGCAAGGGGTGGATAGCAGGTGGCTGTGTGGGATGAGGGAGAGTGAGGAGGTGAGAAACTCAAGCTATTGAATTTTGGAGACTGGAAGGGTGGTAAGGCCCTCAGCAGAAATGGATAACTTGTCAAGATAAGTCTGTTTGTGGGGAGGACATGAATAAGGATAGAGTTCTGTTTTAGGCATAGTGAGTTTGAGGTGCCTGGAGGATAGTCAGTTCCAGTGTTCACTAGGCAGTTGGTTATGAAGCACTGGCATTCAGGAGACAGAATGGGACTGGACAAGGAGGTCAAGGAATCATCCACATAGAAATCAGTAAGCTTGGGAGCTACAGAGGTCACCATGGAGGTAGCTGGATGTTGCTACAGTAGATAGAGCTCTGGACCTGGAGTCAAATTCACGCTTACTAGCTCTGTGATCCTTGGCGAGGTCACTTCACTCTTAGCCTCAGTTTACTCAATGAGAAAATGAAGATAATGGGATCTTACTTCCCAGGATTGCAAGGAGCCCTTAACACAGCACCTGGCCCATTGTAGATGGGCCAAATAAATACTTGTTCCTTTATTCCCCATTCTTCACCAAGGAAGAAAGTATACAAAAAAAGAGGAGTTAGGACAAAGCTTTAGGGTACAATCACATTTAGAGGTATAACCTTAACCCTGAAATGATAACAGCCTCTGGTATGAGAGAATAAAGAGTAAAACAAAACTGAACTCCTTGAGAAAGGCAGGAGAAGAATGACTTGACTACAACACAACGGCCCCCTCAGGGATCTGTACTAGTGGATGGAGCTTGATAGTGATCTCTAGTATTATAGAGATGGGGGTGTGGGGAATTAGGAGAGCACCAAAGATGCAGTATCATCTGTATCAGATGATGTTGAGGGGAATGGTGGGGTGGGCAGATGAAAAGAGCATCAGATGCTAAGTGAAATGAGCAGATCATTGTACACGGTAACAACAATACTATATCATGATCAGTTCTGACAGGGATGGCTCTTTTCAACAATGAGATGATTGAGGCCAGTTCCAATGATCTTGTGATGAAGAGAGCCATCTTTACCCAGAGAGAGGACTGTGGGAACTGAGTGTGGACCACAATGTAACATTCTCATTTTTTTTTAATGTTCATTTGCATTTTGTTTTCTTATTCAATTTCTTTCCATTTTGCTCTGATCTTTCTTGTGCAGCAAGAGAATTGTACAAATATGTTTACATATAGTGGATTTAACATTTTAACATGTATAACATATTGGATTGTTTTCTTCAATTTCTTTCCATTTTGCTCTGATCTTTCTTGTGCAGCAAGAGAATTGTACAAATATGTTTACATATATTGGATTACTTGCCATCTAGGGGAGGGAGAGTGGGGGGAAGGAGTGGAAAATTTGGAACACAAGGCTATGAAAGGGTCAGTGTTGAAAAATTATTCTTGCATATGTTTTGAAAATAAAGGGCTTTAATAAAAAAAATTAAAAGAAAAGAGCATCAGAGAACAGTCCCCTTAATTGCACCCCCCTTATTGTCCCCATTCATTGAGATTGCTAGGAAAGTTCAGTCACTTTCTTGTCATTAACAAAGACTGTTTCCCTATTGGTTAGTATTAGGTCTAGACTAACAGTCCCTGTCCTTGATTGTTCTGCCTTTAAAAGATGAAGTAGGCAGCAAGGCAAGACTTTGAGATGACTTCTTGCCAAATTCCCAGAAGAATGTCACGATTGCAATCCTCCATCCCTTTTCCTTGCTTCTTTGTGGTGCTGGTTGGGACACTTTGTTTTGTTGTTGCTTTGAGGGAGGCAGTCCTGACTGTTGAAATTTCCTTCTCATACAGATTACCTTTAATTAGCTCCTTAAATTTACAGTCTCATAAATTAAGGAGTGTTGCCTGGGGCCTGAGAAGCTAAGTGACTTGCCTGCGGTCACCCTAGTAGCATTGTTTCAAAAATACAATTTTGAAACCTTGGTCTTCCAGGCACCAATGATGCCTCAAATCCCATTAAGTCATTTTGTCTTTTGAAACCAGTTTTATAATCTGTATAAAGAAATTATCATCTGTATCCTTCCTCTGAACAATCTGAGTAGTAATATCCATCCTGTTGCCCTGCAAAGGCTTTTTGTGGGGGAAATTGAGGCATTTGGGGTTAAGTGATTTGCCCAGGTTTTCACAGCTAGTAAGTTTCTGAGGCCAAATTTGAACTCAGATCTTCCTGACCCCAGAGCCCATGCTCTGTCCACTGTGCCACCTAGTTGCCCTTCTTTTTTTCTGTGGGGAAAGGGTCCCCTTCGTTTCTTAGCATTTCATAACATTCATATATCATAACTTGCTCAGTCATCCCCCAATTGATAGGCATCCATCCCTTTGTTTCCAGTTCTTTGTCACTACAAAAAGAGCCATTGTAAACATTGTTTGACATATGGGTCCTTTTCCTCTTTCTTTTGGATATAGACTTTACTAATATTATCGCATTTTTTTTAGCAATGTTATTGCTTATTTAAAAGAGTACGCCCAGTTCTAATAACTTTTGAGGCATCATTCCAAATTGCTTTTCAGAAATAACTACTAGACCAATTCATAGCTTCACTAATAATAACTTAATGTCCCTGTTTGTCTACCATTCCTCTAGCATGTCATTGTCCTTTTTTTGTTATCTTTGCTGATCTGATGGGTGTGAGCTGGTACCTCAGAATTGTTTTGATATTCATTTCTTTAATTATTAGGGATTAGGAGCAAAGGTGCAGTGCAACAGAAACTAGACATAAATATAATTGGGAACTGTTTAGCAAAATAAATTAAAATACGTTAAAACACAGATAAGGTTAACCTGTGATTTTTCTGAGTCAGTAAACAGCTCACAGGGATCTGTTTCTGAGTTTTACACTGAGTGCATTTTTTTTTTCAAATAGCTATAATAGCCTGGATTTCTTCTGCTACAAAGTGCTTATTTAAATCCTTTGACCCTTTACCAATTAGGGAATGGCTACTACTCTTAGAAATTTGAGACCTTTGTCAGAGAAACCTGTTGCAAAGATTTCTTTTTTCCACTTTTCCTGCTTATCTTCTGATTTTAGCTGTACTGATTTTGTTTGTATAAAAACTCTTCAATATTTTGTAATGAGAAGTATCCATTTTACTTTCTGTGAGGCTTTCTGTCTTTTATTTGGACATGAATTCTTTCTGTAGATCTGAGAGGTAATTTCTTCCTGGCTTATCTTGGGATGTTATGTGAGATATTAGTCTATACCTAGTTTCTATTACCCTGCTTTCTAGTTTTCTTTTCCAGTTGTCAAAAAGTATTCTTCCCCCAGTAACTAGGATCTTTGGGTTTATCCAACACTAGACGATTGTGTTTGTTTATTTTTATATGTTGTATACCTAATCTGTTCCACTGATTGACCTATTTCTTAACCAGTGCTAAATTATCTTGATGATTATTGCTTTGTAGTATAGTTTGAGATTGAGACTATTATACTAGCTCAGTAGTATAATTGAGCTTTCCCTGAAAGCTTTTTCCCTTCCCACTTTTTCATCATTTCCTTTAAGATTCTTGATCTTTTGTTCTTCCATATGAATTTTCTTAGGATTTTTCTTTTAAGTTTTATAAAGTAATCCTTTGGTAGTTTGATTGGTTTGGCATGAATAAGTAAAATAATTTAGATAGTTTTAGCATTTTTATTATGTTGACTCAGTCTACCCATGAGCAATTAATATTTCTTATTACTTAAATCTGTATTTGTTTAAAGGGTATTTTACACTTGTATTGTTATAGTTAGTTCCTGTGTATTTTTCAGTTAGCCCCAAGTATTATATACTGTTTGTAATTATTTTAAATGAAATTTCTCTTACTTTTTCTTCCCGATAGGTTTTGTTGGCAACATATAAAAATATTGATGCTTTATATGGGTTCATTTTATATTATACAACTTTGCCACAGTTTTTTTAGCTATGCCTTTCTGGTTTTCTAAATCATCATATATCTGCAAAAAGCAATAATTTTGTTTCTTTTTTGCCAGTGATTGTTCTCTCACTTTCTTTTTTTGTCTTGCTGTGAAAACTACCATTTCTATCACTATATTAAATAGTAATGGTGATAATAGATATCCTTGTTCTACTCCTGATCTTATTTTATTTTATTTATTAATTTTGGGCAAGGCAATTAGGGTTAAATGACTTGCCCAGGGTCACACAGCTAGCAAGTAAGTGTCAAGTCACCAGTGTTTTTTATTATTTTTATATACTCAGTTTCGTGGTTTTCTGTACACATATTTACCTTTCAAATGTATGTTAATACCATCCATTCCCTTCTATTAGAACTGTTTCTTTTGAATAAAGTATCGGTTTCCATTTCTATAGCCCAGTCCATAACCCCCAGTTTTAGTGATATCTTTGAAATCAAGTGTAATTCCTTGTGTTATACCTTTCAAGCTCACTTTGTTAACAGTTTGACTTTTGCTTTGGTATATGCATATGTGGCATTTTATGTGTAGTTACCAACCTGCCTCCCTGATTATTCATCTCCAGATTCTGGGTACCACCACCATTCTACAGAAATCTTTATTTTATGTTTTCCAAACCACAGTGTTTTCCATAATATTTAGTTTTATGGTTTTATTGAGTTTTTTCCTTCTCTCCCCTTCATAATTTAGTCTAAAGCCTTCTTATTCAGGTCAATGCTTCTCCTTCAAACGCATTATTTTCTTGTTTCTGAGAGAGGGAAAAGAGCGAACAAATCTTCCTGGTTAATATGAAATCTCTGTGGCCAGATATTCTGATCTTCAGCTTTAAATTTTGCAAAGTGTTTTAAATAGATTCTCACAAAAACTCTTTGTGTACTATAGAGATTTTCCTATTTTACATATTAGGAAACTGAAGCATCCAGAGGTTAAATGACTTCTCCAGAGTCACACAGCTGGTGAGTGTCAGAGGCAGAATTAGAGCCTTTCCTTTTCACCAAGTTAGTATTTCCAGTTCCCCATAATTCTGGATAAGCTGTTTTCATTCTCTTTGTTTACTGTGTGATGTGGACCATTCTGTCTCCTACATCTGCTCTTTTCCTACCCACTTGTCCTTCCTTCTTCTTTTAATGGTATACTTTAGAGATGTTAAATCTGTCTGTGTCGTGAAGGTATTTTTATTTTTAAATTCATTATCTCATTTTCACTGTAGCAGTTTACTGTCTTCTGACACAGGAAATAGGAGATCTTTTTATTTTGTATGTCTTTCAGACTGGGAGACTAAGCCTGAAATCAAGCAGTCTTCTCCAAAGCATGACTTTTCTGAAGAAGGCTCATCCCATGGGGAGATAATAGAAAGATTCACAAGGGATGGTTCCTGGGATTCTATGTTTCTAGAAAGCTGGGACTGTAAGGGCCAACTAGAGAGAGAGCAGGCCCTTCAGGAGAGCCACATGAGGCAAATGACAATGCCACACATGAAAACCTCTGCCGGAGACAAAGGTCACGAATGTAATGAATTTGAGGGAACCTTCAGTCTGAAGTCGATCCTTGTTACACAGCAGAATGCTCCTACAGAAGAAAACCTTCTTAATTGTGATGCACGTGGAAAAAGCCTCAAAAAGAATTCAGATCTAGCTAAACTGCAGAAACTGTACGGAGTGAAGAAGGCTTGGAAATGTGGCGAATGTGGGAAAGGCTTTAGGAACCGCTCGGCTCTTATTGTACACGTGGGAATTCATAGTTCAGATAGACCCTTTAAGTGTACAGAATGTGGGAGTGCCTTTAGGCAGAACTCATCCCTTTTGAAACATCAGCGGTCACACACTGGAGAGAAGCCCTTTAAATGTAATGAATGTGATCGAGCCTTTAGTCAGAGTTCATCCCTTATTGACCATCTGAGAATTCACACTGGAGAGAAACCTTATGAATGCACTGAATGTGGGAAAGCCTTCAACAAAAGTACACATCTTACTCAACATCAAAGAACTCATACTGGAGAAAAACCATATGAATGCATTGAATGTGGGAAAGCCTTTACCCGGAGCACACACCTTACTCAGCATCAAAGGATTCATACTGGGGAAAAACCTTATAAATGTATCGAATGTGGGAAAGCCTTCAAGGATGCTTCATCTCTTAATCGACACCAGTTCATTCATACTGGAGAAAGACCGTATAAATGTGGTGATTGCGACAAAGCCTTCAGTGGGCTCTCAAGCCTTATTCAACATAAGAGAATCCATACTGGGGAAAAGCCTTATGGATGTAAGGAATGTGGGAAAGCCTTCAGCCAGAGTTCATCCCTTACAAAACACCAGAGATTCCATACTGGAGAGAGACCATTTAAATGTAATGCATGTGATAGAGCCTTTAGCCAGAGCTCATCCCTAATTCATCACCAAAAAACTCATACTGGAGAGAAACCCTTCAAATGTAATGAATGTGGTAAAGCTTTCAGCCAGAGCATACACCTTACTGAACATCAAAGAATTCATACTGGAGAAAAACTCTACAAGTGTAAAGAATGTGGGAAAGCATTTAGTCGAACTTCATCCCTTATTGACCATCAAAGGATCCACACTGGAGAGAGACCCTATGAATGTAATGTATGCGGGAAAGCCTTCAGCCAAAGCTCATCCCTTACTAAACATCAAAGAACTCATACTGGAGAAAAACCCTATGAATGTAATGAATGTGGAAAAGCATTTAGTAAGAGCTCATCCCTCACTCAACATCAGAGAATTCACACTGGAGAGAAGCCCTATGAATGTGGTGAATGTGGGAAAGCTTTCAACAAAAGTACACACCTCACTCAGCATCAGAGAATTCACACTGGAGAGAAACCTTATGAATGCAGTGAATGTGGGAAAGCATTCACTAGGAGCACACACCTCACCCAACATCTTAGAGTTCATACTGGGGAGAAGCCCTATAAATGTGATGAATGTGGAAAAGCTTTCAGTGATACTTCATCCCTTACTAGACACAAGTTCATTCATACTGGGGAGAAACCCTTTAAATGTGATGAATGTGGCAAAGCCTTTAGTGGCCTCTCAGGCCTTATTCAACATCAACGAACTCATACAGGGGAGAAACCCTATGAATGTAATGAATGTGGCAAAGCTTTTAGCAGGAGTGCTCACCTTATTGAACATAGGGGAACTCATACTGGAGAGAAACCATACAAATGTAAAGAATGTGGGAAAGCTTTCAGTCAAAGCTCACACCTTACAAAACATCAAAGAACTCATACTGGAGAGAAACCCTATAAATGTTGTTATTGTGAGAGAGCCTTCAGCCAGAGTTCGTCTCTTATTCAACATCAGAAGATTCATGCTGGAGAACAATACTGTATGTAAAGAATATGGAAAAGCCTTCAGTCTTGGGAATGGATGAACCTTCAGTCTTTCTTCAGCATCAGAAATCTTGCTTTATGAGTTCAGAATACAAATGTGTATCGAGCATGTACTATGTACATAAGGTGACATAGAGTAATTTACACAAAGAAATGTTAGGCACTCTTGCAAAAATAGTTCCTTCCTCCAAAAGTTCTTGTGGATTGAGGGATGACCCTAGATGGGAGGGGGGAGGGGGGGCTGGAGTTAGGTGGTTAAAAAATTAAATGTTGTAAATGTGGAGTCTTTAAGTATATTTCTGAATATTGTAATAGAAGATAATGGGAATTTCCAAAAGCAGTGTATCGTTTACATGCTAATGTGTATTTGAGCTTCTGAATCCCTAGGAATCCCTTGCAAAGGAGAGGGAGTTGCCAAGAACTTCTGCCAAGTGGGCTAATGCTCATGGGGTAGAGTTGTGAAACTCTAAGGGCACTTTTGAGGAGAATTATGTGAGCATAGAGAAAAGCAGGATTTTTTATCATTAATAAGAAACTTACAGGTCATTAAGTTCAGGGATTTTCACACTTTTTGAACTCACAGAAACTTTATATTTAAAAAAAATACAATCTTGATTCAAATGGCAAAATTCAAACTAGGTAAACTATTCAAACTATTGTAACATTGAAAATGAAATTGTTGGATTTGTAATTGAATATCTTTTATGTTCTTTAACTTGGATCAAGCTCAAACAGATATAACAATTTCCCTTGTATTGTAAGTTTTAATACTAACTAGTGGAAAATCTGCTACATGTGTATTTTTAAAACTCACCTTTTGAAGTAAACTTTATTGAGATTCACTCATATAAACAGTATGTTTCTTTCACTTGGTGTCCAGAGCACTCGTTTCCACTATATTTTCATTGCATTGCAGTGTCAGCACAATGTACTGTAGCATTGGGTTTTGGATGACAACAGGATGAATAAAGCAGAATAAGGATGATTGGGACCAAGTAGCCAGTTAGATTAGGGGGTCTCATGGATATAAGAAAGGTTGCAGGATATATCAGGTGGTCATGTGTGTATCTGAAGTCCAAGGGGAACAACACATTCTGTGATATCACTGTGGGCAGGGTAGAAGAGGAGTAGAAAGGTTTAGTCTAGAAATTCAGAACTGGAAATTGCCCATGTTAGGAGTGGGCAGATAGCAAGTGCCTAAATAAGCTGGTCAATATGACTGGATAGCTGGAGCGAGAGTTTGGCTCAGACAGGACAAGCAGTGTTAGCAACAGAATGGTGACCATTTACCCTAAAGCAAAGCTCATTTTCCCCCTGCCCTGGTCTTATGTCCCTGGCTCGGCGTGAGGAAACAGGTTGTCGGCTGTGTGTTGTCTGTTGATGTACTTACTCTTGATTGTAGCAGAAGGAAAGAACGGGAATTTTCTGAGAAACAATAAATGTTTTTGACAGAATCTGTTCTCCACTCCCTTTTGTAGATCCTGCCTGCTTTTTGAGTGTACCTAGTGGAAGGCTCAGATTTTTGTGAAGGACATGACCCCAGTGCCCAATCTCCCATAATCAGCCTTTGGCTTCTTGGCTCTCCTAGTCAACCAGTGGATGGTGTCATCTCCAAACTGATCTAGTGTTGAGAATCCACCCATCTAGAGTTCTTGCCTTAAATTATATCATGGAGTGTGAGGAAAGGAACAACAGAATGGGTTGTCTTTAACCTTTGAGGAGAGGAATGTGGACGACTTGGCTGACTTACCCAAGGGGGTAAGCTTGAATTCATTGGGGAGAAATCTATTCTACATAATGACATGTAGGTGGTATTGACCTTTAAAACTCCCTGTTGGCTGCATCTTTGGGCGGTGCTCTGGAGACTGTATCATGCAGAAAATAGTGGCTATTGAGTTGACCTGGTCTTTGTTTAGCTCTGTAGAACTGTTAGATAAGTTAGTTAAAGGTGTCTATGAATAAGCTTCACCTTTTCCTGGTGTGTTTGGGCCGGAGATCTCCATACCAGAAAACATTCCATAACACCTACTCTGTAGATTTCTTTTACCTGGAGCTATTGTGTTTATGGGATTATAATTTGTCTCTGACCAAAGCAGAACTCAAACTTGGAAACAAGTTTCAGGAAAGAACATCCTCTTAAGGACAAGACAACGTCTGAACTTTATATCATATTCTCCTTCAGAATTAATGGAGCTGTTTACAGCAGGCCATTCTTCAGGTGAGTGAAGGGGAGTGGCAGGGATATGGGGCTGTAATTCTGCCTCAGAATGGGTCACTAGGATGCATTCATTGTATGATAGATGTAAGCCAAGGTAAATGACAATGGCCTGAGCCTCTCCTGCTGAGCTGCCATCCCATGTGAAAGCCATAAGCTTAGATTTTCCTCCAGGTCTCTCTGGCTGCAACTTTTTAAAGCCACTGATGCCTAGTGACATGATCGTAGAGGACTTCTGTCTCCTTTTGTCTTCCCAACTTTCCTTTCCTGACACACCATGCCAGGATACTTCTGATTCTCACCTGTCTTGGGCTACTCCATGTAAATACACTTGACAGTGGGTGTTTTGGCTTAGGAGAATGCCCTTGGATGCTGTTGGGTGAAAATTGTCCTTGATTTTTACAGGGTGTCCTGGGACCATTCAAACTCCCAACAGCTTCCAGGCTATCACTGTTTCAGATAAGCAAAACTAAAAACTATCTCAAAATGTATCATCCCCTCCTTTCTCTTATATGAATATTATTTTACCAATGAAATGGGACCAACAGAGATACGAGATCTTACATAGTGTTTGTTTTCCTATTTAGTCATAGTCTTGCTTTGTGATACTGTTCAATCTATTTTATTCAAACTCTGAGGGAAGGGGAGCTTTAATGATCTTACAGGAGAAAAGAGAAAATATTGAGCACTTGGAACACTCATACCATTTCCCTGGGCTCCCACACTAAATGAAAATTTTACCCCATGGCTTTCTTGACTCCAGTTACATTTTTCTAAAAAAAAGCTATTTCTACCTCAACATGAAGAGATTAAAAACAATTAAGAGAACCAAAGAGGACAAAAATAGTTTTTGTATATGCCATCAGCAATAGGGAAAAAAAAAACCTGGCAGAGTAGAAATTGTCAACTTGCTGCCTTCCTTCTTCCTTGAGTTAGAAAGGATCTCAATCAGCCCGTTTGATTTTGGGACAGCTCTAATGGTTAGAAAGTTTTGCCTTTTATGAAGCCTAGATCTACCTCTTTGCCATCTCTACCCTTTGCTGCTAGCTCCCAAAAGAATTGCAAACTCTCAGCAACCATATGAAAAGTGGCTCCAAAATAGTCATGATCGGAGAAATGCACATCAAAACTAGCAAATGGATAAAGATGAACGAATAAATGTTAAGGGAGTATTAAGTGTCTCTGTGTCAGGTATTGCAGTAACAACTTGAGATACAAGTACAACGAATGAAACAATCCCTACTCCCAAAGAGACTGTTTTTACTGGTAGATATCAAATATATTTATGGAATAATTGAGAGGTAGAGTTAGGAACTGGCCTATAATTTCATTGCTTTAGAGCATTCTCAGGTAAGGAAACTCCCTCCACCATTGTAGGTTGCCATCTTTGATGCAGTTTATAGTTTTTGAGAGTTGTCCAGGCACCAAGATATACAACCAGTCTGTCAGAGGCAGGATTTGATTTCGAGCTTTCTGACTTCAAGGCCATTTCTATTCCTTATACCACACCGATTCTATAAAAAGAACAAGTATACCCACAGTGTGCGAACAAAAAGCAAGATATGTATGTGTGTTAGGGGAAGGAGGAGAGGTGGGAAGAGTAAAGATGCAGCTAGTGGTAGAAAGGAAGTCCAAGGTTATAGTGTTAAGGGGGTCAGAGGAAGAAGCCAGCTTTCTGTGAGGGTTGGCACTTAAAGAGTGTGAAAGAAAGGTCCTGGAACAAGGAAAATATATTATGGAATGGGAATCCTAGAAGTCACAATGGAAGGGCTACGCAGGGTTGGAGAAGGATGTGTATGGGGTAGGGTTGGAGATAATGGAGATGAGAGGTTGGAGGTAGTTGGTTCCTGTATAGCTGGTGATTCATTAATACAGAGATAGAAAGAGGAAGCAAACTAAAGCTCAAAATCTCCAAAGGGGTGTTGCTGACAGCCAAGGTTCAGAGGTGTAGGACAGTAGTCATTTTTCCCTGGTCTGCCCATGATGGGTTTGTGGAGTGAGCAGTGAGTGGTTCTACAGCTGAGATGGCACTAGATTTGAGTCACCCTGTGTCCTTTAGCTGTTGTTCCTTGTCTGGAGAGGTCAGGATAGGGAAGGCAGGGACAATGGATGGGTAGTGCTAGTGCAGTTTGGCCCTCACGGCAGGCAGAGGGGGCATCCCAAGTGCTGGGGATAAACATAGAAAACCAAGATAATCCTTGCTCTCAAGGAGCTCATATTCTTTTTTTTTCTTTTTGCTGAGGCATTTGGAGTTAAGTGACTTGCCCAGGGTCACACAGCTAAGGAATGTTAAGTGTCTGAGATCAGATTTGAACTCAGGTCCTCCTGACTTCGGGGCTGGTGCTGTATCTACTGCACCACCTAGTTGCCCTACGAGCTCATATTCTAATAGCACAGAGGGGGTTCTTTATTTTTTGTGTAATGGACCTCTTTGGCAGTCTGGTGAAAACATCTGGACATCTTTTGAAATCAATTGCTTGATATATGATATGTGCCAGGCACTGTGCTAAGTGCTGGAGATACAAAAAGAGGCAAAAGACAGTCCCTAGCCACAAGGAGCTTACAATTTAATAGGGGAGATATCATGCAGACAAATAAGCACAAATGAGCTGTATATGCCAGATAAATAAGAAGTAATTAACAGAGAAGCCACTTGAATTAGGAGGGGTTGAGGAAGGCTTCATGGAGAACAAGAGATTTTCGTTGGAAATTAAAAGAAGCAGGTGGAGTAGAGGAATTGGAGCATTCCAGGCCTGGAGGTCAGCCAGAGAGAATGCCCGGAGCGTGGAGGGTCTCGATGGGAGAATAATCAAGAGGCCAGTGCCACTGAGTTTAAGAAGAGTATGTGTTGAAGAGTACTTGTTGGGGAGTAAGGTGGAACAAGACTGGAAAGGTAGGAAGGAGTCAGATTAGGAAGGGCCTTGAATGTCAAACAGAGCAGTTTATATTTGTTCCTGGAGGTGACATGGAGTCACTGGAGTTTACCCTGTAGGAGGGTGACATGATTGGGCTTGTGGAGAGAGACCTGAGGAGGTACACACACCACCAGGCCACTGCAGTAAATCAAGTGTGATGATTATGTTTTTAAATGCATTTAAAAACCCCCCCCCACAAAGAATTACAAAGAGAATCAATTCTATTGGAATATAGTTATATCTTTTTAAACACAGACCCCAAGAGCTCTCATGATACAGGGAGATGGCACATATGGGAAGTTTTAGCTACAAAGGTAGCATATGGTAATACATCTTTCGTGGCATTTCCACTGATTCAACATCGTCGAGCCATTTCATGATGTCAAGGAATTTGGTGGTGACAACTTTGTTTTCTGGGCCTTGAATAGCTGTGGCTGTTGAAAGAGGTGAGAGCTGTAGCTCCTGTAGAAAGAAACCAGTGCCAGATTTCTCATCCACATGGGTTGCTCCCGAGGCCATTGGTCCTGAGTTGGGGATTGGCTGGAAGACGGGCAGGTACACTAACATACTATTTTTTAAGTAGTTTATTATTTTTATTTTTTCAATTAACAAGCATGTTTTTATTCATCAATACCTCCCATTCCCCAGTCCCCATACACATAATGAGCAAATAAATTAATAGTGGCATCTAGATAGCACAGTAGAGAGAGCACCAGCTTTGGAGTCAGGAGAACCTGAGTTTAAATCCAGCCTCAGACAGTTGACAGTTACTAGCTGTGTGACTTGGGGCAAGTCACTTAATCCCATTGCCTCACAAAAAAACTAATAGCTCTCAACATATAATGGCATAGGCTAGCAAAGCAAGTCCCTACATTGACCATGTCCCAAAATGTATCTCTCTGTATCTGCAGTGCATCACCTCTCTTCCAGGAGGTAAGATCCATATATTATCTTCATTCTTTTGGATACAGTGTAGGGTTGTGTTGATCACAGTTCTGAAGTCTTTCACAGTTTTTTTTCTATTGTAATTGTCTAAAACGTTCTAGTTCTGCTTACTTCACTCTAAATCAGTTGATAGGGATTTTCAGTTTCCTGTGAATATGGCCATTTTGTCTTTCTTGTGGCACAATAAAATTCCATTATATTTACTTACCACAATTTGTTTAGCCATTCATTCCCCAGCGAGAGGACATTCCCTTATTTTTCAATTTTGGGCTCGTTCTTGTACTGAGATCCTTTTCCTATGCTTTTGGAGCTCTTTGGAGTGATATAACTGGGGCAAAGGGTAGGCACAGTTTGGTAACTTTGGGGAGCATAATTCCAAATTGCTTTCCAGAATGGCTGGACCAGTTTTCAGTTCTGCCAAGAGTGTGCTGCACTAATACACCATAGGGGAAAAAAAACAAACAAAAACTTTGACTTAGTCCAGGTATTTCAGAAATCAATTTGGAATTATGCTGGGAAAAAAAAAGTAATGAAAATATTCATATCCTTTGACCCAGCAATCACACTGATAGATATATACCCCAAGAAGATTAAAGGCAAAAAGAAAGATCCAAATGCGTGGAAATATGCCTAGCAGCACTTTTTATGGGGGAACAAAAGTAGAAACAAAGCTGATGCCTATCAATTGGGAAATGACTAAATAAATCGTCAGATATTACTGGGCCATAAAAAACGATGAAGATGAAGAACTGGAAGATGGAAGAAGACTATGAACTGATCCAGAGTGAAATAAGCAGAAGCAGGAAAACAATGTGCACGATGACTACAATGTAAATGGAAGAACAAAAAATAAAACTGAACAGATTCCAATGAAACATCGAGAGAATGCATTTACTTTGCAGAGGCGGAATATGGTAAGAATGTGTGTGTTGGTTGCTTTTGTTAAACTTATTTTTTCCTTTAAAAAAATTACCAGGTGGATTGGGGTGGGAGAAGGGATATATTCCTAAATAAAGGGGATGAAATCAGAGTGAAGATTTGATCTAATTTTTTAAAGTTGTGGCCAATGTTGGAATTTGTTTTGCTTGCTTGTGTGCATATTTGTAATGGATTTTTGTTTTCTTTCTCACTTGGGGGGGCATGGGAGAGAAAAGTGGGAAGGAAAGAAGGCAAATTTTTATGGAATAGAAAATTAAAAACCAAAAAAGTGGTAGAAAAGCAAAGGATAACAATGAAAATGTTAAAACATTTAACAGGTAGTTGGAGTGGCCTCCTGTGAACATAGGCATGTTCTCTGGCTTATTCCTGAAGGATTTTGCATTTCCTCAAAAGTCCTTGTGGCTGGGGAACTGTGACTAAGATACATGGTGACCAAATCAGGAGGAGCTGTCCACTTAAGGCTATAAAAGAAAGAACTTTCTCTCTTTTGAATGTGAGCCTTGGGATTCAAGCTGTCTCTCCTTTTGACTTACTGTGATATGAGTAGGGGATTTTTCTCCAGCTGTTATCCTGAAGCCCATTTGAGTCTTTCCCAAAAGAGAGCTGTAGCTCTGGGAATCAAATAGGCAGGGTCCAATCCTAGGGGTTTCCTGAACTGTAGAAGAGGGGAATCAGCTCCTCCCCCCTTTTTACCCTAGTTCATTATCTCCCACTGGGACAATCTTAAAGTTTGTGTCTAGGGTCTCCCCCAAAAGAAATGAGCAGGTTCTCTTCTAGAAAAGATACTCAGTGTACAAAGTAGATCTCATGTATAGGAAATCCCTCTCTTATGTATTTCCTCCACCACAAACAAAATGCTAAAAACATAAAAGCCTAAGCTCACATTAACAAATATTTAGAACATTGAAAATAATAAGGCTTCACCAATTATACTCTCCTGACAGGTAAAAGCCACGCAATAGGACTGTTCAATAAATGTTTCACATTCACCTTGAGTCTGTAACGCAGATCCAGATCTCTTGGTCAGCAAGGGCATAGCTAGGTATTGCCTAGTCCTTTGACTGCAAGCAAGGTGGCAGTTGTCCCTAAGAGCTTGATTTCAGGGCAACTGACACCTGACTCAGACTTCCAGCCTCCCCAATTCACAGGTTACCAACTGGGCTAGAAACGTTCATCTTCAGGATTCCTGTTCCTGGACTCAGGCAAGTAACAAAACAGAACAGGCAGCTCAACTTAAGGTGCAATCTCATGACTTTGGTTGCCAATGCTTCTGGTAGGTGGGTAATTGTAAATCTTGAGTGACATGCTCAACAAGTTTATGCGCGCACACACACACACACACACACACACACACACACACACACACACACACCCCATTCATGGAAACGATTTCTGTCACTCCCCAAACTCAAGTCCTTCTGTGCTAAGTCAATTCCACGGGAGGTGTCCCAGTCCAAGAAGAAAGGTGCCCCTCCCCAGATTACTGTTACAAAAGCATGACTTGCAGGAGGGGAGAGAACTTCAGCCCTTCCTCTTTTCCTCCTATTATAGGAACAGCCAAGGGAAATTCTTCAGTAGGCTTTTTCCTGATCTCTCCTGAGATCCGGCAGGAGATGAGACCAGTTTATTCCTGGAAGGGAGAGTGCATCTACTGAAACCACCAAAAGACCCTCCCCTTCAACTTAAGGAAGATAAAAGGCAGTAAGAGGAATGTCAAGACGGAGCCAGTTTTATTTTATTGATAGAAACATGTGCAGATAAGTAGATAGAAACTAGATACCAGATAATTGGGGAGAAGGCATAAGGGCACTAACAGCTAGGAAAGGGCACCATGAAAGGGGCTGGAACCATGTTTTAAAGGGAATTGGGGATTCTTAGGAGGGTAGGCATTATATTCCATGCAAAGGCATGGAAAAGGACATGAAGTGTCTTATGTAAAGAACAGCATGAAGAACAATATGCAAAGAGAAGTAACACATTTGATGAGGCTGGAAAGGTTGTTTGGAACCAGAGGTCATAAGGAAGCACTAGGGTTTAATTTTCCGAATGGGAGGGGGAGGTAGTGGTGCCATGCTCTGTTCTCTGCCTTAGGAAGATCCCTTTGACGGCTGAGTGGAGAGTGGAATGGAGTGGAGAGAGTCTTGAGGCAGGCTGACCCGCCAGCAGCTATTGCAATAATCAAAGTGCAAGGTGATGAGGGCAGTATCAGCAGAGAGAAGGGAATAGATCAGAGTGTTATCATAATTCCCATTTTACAGATGAGTAAAGTAGGTTCAAGGAGAGAACTGACTGGTGCACAGGCTTTGAAACTGGGTTTTTGAAATCCCATATCCAGTTCCCTTGATAATTGCCCTCCTTTTTTGAACTGGCCTGAAGATGTTTGTTGGTTGCAATGTCAGGAGCCCTCTACTCCCTAGTGCCCCACCTTTAGTAAGGCATAACTATGGGAATCATCAGGCTCTTTGTGAGTATGTATGAGAAATTGAGGCTTATCATAGAGGCTTCTGGGAATTATAGATTTCCTGAATATAGGAAAGCAGGTGACCATGAAAATACCAACCAGGTTGGGTTTTTTTTTTTAATATAAATAGTTGTAGGAGAGGGTTCAAATATTAAGAGACAGCCAAATGTTGACTTGGAATCAGGAGACCTTGGTTGAAATCCTACCTCTGATTAGCATATGACCATGGGCAAATTTCTGTCTCAGTTTCATCAGTTAAGAGAAGATAAAAAGTCTTGTACTACCTTATCTTACAAGGTGGTGAAGAAATGAATTCTAAAATTTGAAGAGCAATAAAAACTGCTTCTCTGTTCACCCTTTTTACATTATCTGAATAACTAGATCTGGGAGTGTCACTGAGATTTCTGGGAATTGTTCAGCTTTTCCTGAATGTGGGAAAGAGGATGACTTCTACAAGTAATTAATTAGCCATAAGAGACAGAAGTAGTCTCCAGGGCCCTTAAGATGATCCCACCCAACCCCCTGATATTATAGAGCAGGAAGACTAAGGTTCAAAGAAGGTCAGAGAATAGCCTAATGCCTCCCCATCAGAGGTTCCCCACTTGACGATATTGTGTGTGTGTGTGTGTGTGTGT